>CAXITT010000064.1:485452-535879 GCA_964033795.1 Lymnaea stagnalis
AAACCCTCCACCACCCCTACATAAAACCCTCCACCACCCCTAAATAAAACCCTCCACCACCCCTAAATAAAACCCTCCACCACCGCTAAATGAAACCCTCCACCACCGCTAAATAAAACCCTCCACCACCCCTAAATAAAACCCTCCACCACCCCTAAATAAAACCCTCCACCACCCCTAAATAAAACCCTCCACCACCCCTAAATAAAAACCTCCACCACCCATAAATAAAACCCTCCACCACCCCTAAATAAAACCCTCCACCACCGCTAAATGAAACCCTCCACCACCCCTAAATAAAACCCTCCCCTAAATATACCCTCACGGATAAAGAAATGAAAAAATAATTACATTATTCCCTTCCTCCTCTGGCTAAAAACTTAATACGCCCCTGAAGGTTCTTCATTAAATTCAACCATGTTAATTGTTTTGGTTGCCCATACATCTATGATGAGAAGGGAGTGGCTGTCATCTTCAAGTGACAATAGTCAAAAATATGATTAGAGTTCATTAGACATAGACACTGAGTAACTAAGTGATGTGTGGGTGTCTGTTGGTGTTTCATTGACAATTGAAATATTGGGGATGTGCATTATTTACTTTTTCTAATTTTACTTATAAAAGTTAAAGTGCACACATTTTTAAAAAAGACTATGAATTATATAATGTGCTTCTGGAATATATATATATATATATATATATATATATATATATATATATATATATATATATATATATATATATAGATAATAATAATAATAATAATTAGTGGTCTTTTATAGCGCTGTACCCCAGCCCAGGGCTGGGCTCACCGCGCTGTACATAAAAATATCAAAAGAGACATAATCATGACATTAAAATCAAATACAATTATGAAATAAAGAACAACATGAACCCCATGACTTTTGCAAGGCAAACCATGGACGGCAACCAACAATATCATTTATCGGTCAGAGGAGGGATATCAGTCAGGGCAGTATAGTTTAAAGAGATGTTAAAATCAAAAGCAGAAAAATTGGCTCTAACACACTTTCCAATTTCTTTTTATATTAAAATATTTATTTATTTTTTGTATGAAAATTGACTTCTTTTGTCGCGTATGAAGTACGAAAAAGCCCTTCATGTCATTTGGGATTCAATGTTCTGGCAGGAGATATTGGGTGTAGAGCAAGGGTCGGCTAACTACGGCCCACGGTTTCGGTTTATCCGGCCCGTCAGGAGCTTATTGGGTTAAATTAATATCGTTTTTATTCACAAATTGAGTATCAACATAAATCAATAGCTGTTTAAACCTTATTTATCCTTTATACACCCAACAGAATCAAGAAAAGTCAGCTTCTTGAAATTCTCCAATGGAAAATATGCGTTAGTGTACAAACTGGAATATTCGTACCAACAATTTTTTTTTTTTAGTATTTGAATTTTAAGCCAACCAATAAGTGTTAAATAGGGGTTGTTTCACTCTGTTTCCATGCTATAAAATATTCGCACATGGAGCAAAAGGTCCATTCCCACGCGAGTTTGTGGAAGGAGCGCATTCTGATTTGAGACAGCAGTTTCATGACCCTTCTCGATACCAGTGAAAAATATTAATATTCCAAAACCCCTTTCATTGTGTTGTTGATGAGCTTCCATCAAAAATTGAAGTGATCGATCTGTAATCCAATATATATGTCGAAAGATAGAGAGAAAGAAATATCTGATAGTGATAGTCTTCTGTAAGTGGCCCCGAGGCGGTCGATTTGCCCATTTAAATGACTTGTCAAATTCAAATTATTTTTTTCAAATTTAAAAAAAAAAAATGTTAATCTCCATTAAATTAATGAATTAATGAAATCGTGATATGTCATAAAACATATTTCTTACTCTAAGTTACATTTTAAAAAGGAACAATTGTCTTAAGCGGTCTAAATACACGTTTTTTATTATATTAAAAAAACTTTTGAGAGATACACCGATCATACATATAGGCCACCTTGAATTAGTCTCAAACTATTCGGCCCCCAGAGCCCAACGAGATCTTCATACCGGTCCTCGTGCGACTCCTAGTGTAGAGGATGTGTCTGGGAAAGGTTGCAGCTGGGGAGTAGATGTGATCGAGAGAGGCTGGGTAAATTGTCTGAGGCAGTGACGTGGCTAGGATTAATGCCGCCCCCTTCCACGAAAAACCGTTGGTTCTGACCGAAAATGCCGCCCCTTCATAATGAAGAAAAGAGGGTCGCCCGGGGCGGACCGCCTCCTCCCTACGCCTCTTAGGCTGAGGATAGTGAAGGAGTCAAAATGAGGATTCTGGAGTCATTCGGTTGGTCTCACAAAGGGACGTAGTCCAACTAAAATTAATATATGGTATTAAATTTTCAGTTACCGCTCTTTGTACCATGGAAATATAACATACACAAAAAATATACCGTAGTTATTGACCTATCACTACAAGACGGTATCGTTTTGTGTCATCGCTTGTGTGACATACGGGATCAATATTTGCTTACTAAATCTAAATATGAAAAGGAAAAATAGGCGACGTCTGTGAAATTGTCTGCAAATATTTCTAATTGTGCTTAAATCGAATATGTATTTGTGTACACAATATCGACAACACATTTCGTGTGCTCCAATCTCTTCTTTGAATCTGTTCAGCAAGAATTAGGCATTCATTTCAAAATGCTAGTGTATTTCTAAAACCCAAATGCGTATTTTAATCCTCATGTGCTACAATGGGTATTTTATTTAAAAGCCTTTTAACTGTTACTGTAAAAATACAAATTTTATGCGGAAGGTGAACAATTTCCGGTTGTTCAGATCAACTTATAATAACAAACCGTCTCCTTGGAGAGTAGGCAGCAAATACCCCACCCCACGCTTTTTTCGATTCCCCCCCCCCCCCCCCCTTTTTTCCATTCCCCCCCCCCCCCCCACACACACCTTACGGTATACATTAGACACCTACACGGAGTCACGTAGTGGAGGTTAGCAGGTTTACACGTGTACAAACAATATCCATATGCCCCCCACCACTCTTTCCAGTCGTATTAACTCCCTTATAAAACACTGGATCGAGGGTATGGATCATCAAGTTTGAATATGAACTTGTGGATTGGAGTTGTTGGTATTTTTGTTTATGAACTAGCTCAGTGGTCGGCAAAGTGCGGCTCGGCCAGTCAGCCTCAAATCGGCTTCGACTACGAAAATCATGGTTCTTGACAGGTTCTTGAAAAGATATTTGGCTCTCAAATTTTTTTTTTTATCGTCTGCCTCTGATTTTTGGCTAATGAGTTTCCCGACCACTGAAGTAGCTTATTGTTTCCTGAAGTTTTAAAATGAAAATTTGATTATATAACTTAATTCTTCAGCCTAATTTGGTGGTAAATATTAAACATCCTTGCTGAGTAAAAGTGGGTTAAATTTGGCATATTTCACTGATGCAGATTCTGCTTATTTTAAGTGGATGTGGGGGAAGTACATCTTTCTTTAAAATATTTAACTGCTTACTTCGCCTACATAAGCCTATATTGTGTGTGTATATATATATATATATATATATATATATCACCACCATTTAAAAAACCGAATCTCCAGTATGCCATATTGGTATTTTTAAAAGAAAATGTTTAAATAATTTAAGTAGAAACCGACCCCTTACTTTTAGAATGTGACGTAATGTGTCTTGAGTCGTACATTTAAAAAAATTCTAAACAGACCAGGAAGTGGCGATGCGAGTGTGGTGCTTGCCTGTCGTGTTCGAATCTATCCAGACCAGTCAAATCATTAAATTATCGGATTTCAAAATAAACATGACTTAAGTGACGCCCATTAAACAACCCGTAATATCAGCAGGCACAATTCTACCGTTCAGTTTTTGTTCTGTGATAAAATCTATCTTTCCATTCAAAGTATTTTCCCCAATCGTGATCAGGAGCGAACGTAAATACATATTTGTGTGCGTAGAAGGATGTAGGTGGTTTTGTAGCTTGTACTGTTTGGAGGCCTTCTTGGCAACGATCCTTCTCGAACGATCTTTTGAGGTAATGTTTTAGTTGCATAGGAAATCTGCACCCGATCTCTGCCTCAAGAAGAATTTTAAGTCTTGGAATGTCCAGTGACTCTAGCAGTCCACACAAAAAATATTTTTTGAACTGTCTTTTTATAATTGGTTGATTGTATGCCAATTTACAAATTTGACATGACACTAGTACCTCTGTTCCGAAATCTGACTTATCACTTGTACATGATCCACTTAAAATAATCAATCTGAGACCGCGATTGTCTTATTTGTGAGTGTAATTATAAATCAAATAGTTGAAATTTGGTGGATACATTCTTTGAAAAAGATTCCATAATTTGATTTGACCTTTGTACTCCCTTTATTTAACTTGGCTTGAGTGGGTTTTGTTTGTTGGTCGTGATTGAACTTTTTAAAACCCTTATTCAAAGTTATTCTCACAAAGTTACCGACATCCCATTGAGCTAAAATTTCTACACGCCATTGTCTTGTGGTACATTTTGATGCATTCAGTTTTGACTCCCCGATGTCGTTACCTTCTGTTAACCTCATGGACAATACAAAATAAATTATATTTTAAAATCCCAACGAAACTCACGTATAAAGCAATAGTGATAAAATTTGCGACAAAATTTTCAGAATATGAACGTACGCCCCTTTTGAAAGCTTTATATTCAAGTCGAGTTAAATAAAAACTTAATTAAATGCATGTAATAGAATGGCATTGGAATAAATGAAGATATTACCAGAGATAACCGATTATAAAGAGTTTAAAAGTAATAACACAATCTATTTATATCTTTATCTGATATAAAATGGTGTATTAAAACAAAGCTTTCTTTTTTTTTTAAATAGTAGCCTATACATGTTTGAACATCAGCACAGCCTCTCTCCTCTCTTCTCTTCACCCCCACCCCACCCACCACATCGTGCACCTACAATATCCATTCACAGTTGTGATTGTGGGAACATCGTAGCACAAAAAAAAACTGTTGGTGTAATCAAGCCATCTCTGCTCCCATGGTAGTCTCATCCCACGTGTTGTGAGACCCGAACTCCCAAACTATTTAGGTTATCAGCTCTCGGGTCAGCGATAACGTTTATACAAGAATAATAATGTCAGCTAATGCACGGGACGTTTGGCGTGTGCACACCATTTCATACCAGCACCCACGCTAGAACAACGCTATATACGTGTCAACGGCTCCGTGGCTCATGATATAGGGTTGAACTCACATGAACCTTGAATTTTATGGATAAAAATAGGATCTTCTGAATCCTTTTTTAAAAAAAAACACTAAAGAGAAAGGTAAGCAAGCCTATGCTATTGTTGTGTGTTGGTCCCATGAAATGGGGCTAAGGTTTAACCACTGACATACAGCAGCTCAAACCATTACGGTGTATTAAATCCGGGGGTTTGAGGTCTTGGTCATGATGTGTCAATTATCGCTGAGGTAGACTTACCAGTAGTGTGTTGCCAAATATAAGCCATTGGCACAGCTTGGACGACATTCTTGTGCTAATACCAGCCAATGATTGTACTGAATACACGTTTCGTGGATCTGAATTCTGTATCTTAATTCGGACTGAATATTCATTGTATATACCGTGACTTCATTGTGTACAACAAGCCCAGGTAACTAAAACAACTAAAAAAATTACATTAATATTATTTAAGATCAAAAGTCTAAATAGTTTCTTGTACATCATAAGTGGGTTTGAACAACTGATTTGACTGAAGAAATTTAGCCTATAGTTATAGCATAAGTAGTTTCAATGAACACAAAAAAAGCATCAGTATGATTAATAGCATATACTTTGCATTGCATTGTGCTTATATCTCGTGATTAGACTGATGAGTCATTTATTTGCTATCCTTCTAAGTTCAATTATATATAAGATACTCATGCAAGTTCACATTCACAAATGAATTACCCACCCACCACATTCTATTTGAAACATTGGATTAAATTTTTAAAAGTAAGAAAATCACACCATAATTGTGATCTCTTTTTAATGGTGTGAAGGTCCTATCTGTCGTCTAGAGCAGTGGTTCTCAACCTTCCTAATGCGAAGACCCTTTTTTTTCTTTTTTAAGAAAATCATCTTTCTAAATAAAGTGTCATTTTTATCTTAAAAAATGATAGGGGAGGTAAGGGAGAGAGAGCTCCCTTCTCCCCTCCCCTATTGTCTAGATCAAGCCTGCACAAGTCAAAATGTAAGGCGGGTCATAATACTTCATGAAAAACTTGTGCCGGCCAAAAGAAAATATGACGGGGGGGGGGGGCTATTAATAATCAGAATAAAGAATATGTACTTATTTCGCATTAGTGTGTTGAAAGAAAAGAAAGTTAAAAGTGAGTTTTGATGCACAAGTCAAAATGTAAGGCGGGTCATAATACTTCATGAAAAACTTGTGCCGGCCAAAAGAAAATATGACGGGGGGGGGGGGCTATTAATAATCAGAATAAAGAATATGTCCTTATTTCGCATTAGTGTGTTGAAAGAAAACAAAGTTAAAAGTGAGTTTTGGGACACTTCCTTTACAGTATAAAGACCTTTATGTCAGGATTGCCACAAACTAAGGACAGGGTTGAAGTCCCTGTTTTAAAGCTATTTATTATTTGTGTTGTAGAAGCCTTCAATTTATAAAGAGAGGCAACATTTTACAGAGATCTCTGTTTTGAGTAAAATGTTTTTTGTTTTGATTTTGTCAAATTGTCTCCTAAAGCTCAAGTGTTTTTTCTGTTGGCCAAACAGAAGAGTGTGTTGTTTTATGCTTTGAAATGTATTGATTGTAAACATTGACACATCCTTTGCTTTGTGTTTCAATTCTGTGATCAATAACATCTTATTTGTAGCTGGATTTAATTCTTTGATTAAGCAGAGCCTTTGGTTTTAGTGGGGAGGATGGAAATTATCAAATAGATGAAATTTGAAGGTTAATATTTTATTTTTTTTAAATCATTTGAGCCTAAATCAATTTTATATTGGGCATATTTTATTTTCCAGACCAACCCTCAACCACTGTAGAACAGAATGGTGATGCTGTTAAGGTGCCCATCAGGAGGTTAGGAGTGTACAGGTAGGCCTCTTCTACTAAAGTTTTTTTTATTTATATCGCTGTCAAATGTCAATTTAAAGAAGCATATATAATATAATTAATCATAACCTATTTTTTGTGAGCATATTCTTCATGATTCATGATTTTGTTTTAATTGGAAAGATCAGAGGATTTTTTAAACAATAACTAAATGTTACTGACTCCAAATTATGGTGGTGTTGTTCTAAGTTAAATTTTGTTACATGCTGCTTCAACTCAAACGGACCAAATCCATCCTCAATGTATATTTCAAATCAGGCCATGGATTTAATCAATTAATGAACACAGTGGCTACACTTTAACATGGGAAGTTGTTGTAACAAAAACATTGACATTACTGGAGTTTATAGTTTTTACAGCTTGCAGACACACCTCTAGATAAGTTATATCTTAAGCAGCTTGTTTTCCCCAAAAATCAGTTATTTGAAGTACTACTGAGTGCAAAAGAGGAACAAATTTAATCTTTTCATTTTATCTCTAGAGGGTTTTTCCCTTAAACTTTCAATGGTATAAGAATGTCCATGTACAGCCATATTCATAATTTTAATCTTCTTAGTTAACAAAGTATTTTATACCTATAACAGCGTTATTAATTATAAAGGAAAGGTGTTATTTGAAAAGGTTATTTCAGTCTGATTCTGGGAAACAAACGGCAAAACATCAAAGCAAAATTTAAAGAAGTTATGACTCTGGTCTTGAAAAATAATGTATTATATTCCTTATAATTTGCCAGATATGGATTTTATTTGCCTGCTTTAATGCACATCAGATTACAAAAACGTGTCCATTGCTTATCCTCCAATGGAGCCACTCTTAAACCTCGTTAGACCCTGTGGCTGTCTTAAAGGTCCTCTGCAATAACAGTGGCATGAATTTTCTGCCCTGAAATAAGATCCTCAACCTTATAGTTTTTAGGATGGGTTCTCTCCTTTTGCCCTCAATGTGGTCGAAATCAGTGTGGTCTCTGTTAAAGTTAAAGAACTGCTGCTTCAGCTCAGTGGCCTGATTCTCAAGCTGGTGTTGATGCATAAAAGAGAACCCGATTTGGTTGCTGTCTCTTTTCACCCAGCTTAATCCCCAGCTCTGTAGTCAGAGTTATACCAAGGGGGTATTTTCAGTGCGGACATTGGAAAATAAATTGTGCCTTAACACTTATCAAAGAGTTTTATCTGTGAATTAATTAATTTTTGCTTTCTGTTTTTTTTTCCCCTAATTTTAATTACAGTTAAATGAAAATGAACTGAGCGCCACATTTTGCAGTTTTTTCATCAAGAAGCAGGTTAGGTTAGTTTGATAAAGTGGCTGCTGTTTTACAATGCTATTGAAGAGTTCTCTACAATTTATAAGTCTTAGTGGCTTTTCTTTTACACTTCGCAATGAGTTTTGGTTTTCTTCCATATTCCTAGAGCATTTTAAAAATGTTAATATTTTTAAGGCTAAGATATTTTAAACTTACAAAAAACACTGTCTCATAATTTATAATTTCCTAAGTGATAAAAATTGATTTATAGAAGAATAGGTTGTTGTAGTCAGTGGTATGTATTTCAAAATTGACCAATTAGATAGAAGTTGCTGAAGTTTTTCAAAATGTATTTGAAATTTAGTTGTCAAGAGGCTTGGCATTAATTTGTGGTTAAAAGTTCAAGGAAATAATCTGCTAACATTGCCATTTTCTTGCTTTTTTACTTTACAAAAAATTTTTAAGGAGAAAAATGTGTACATGATTTTAAAAAGTGCCCTTCTTTCTGCTTCTATTTGCTTACTTTGGGGAAGCACTTGCTTTATTTAGTTTTATGTACTTAGTTATTCTATGCTACATTATATCTACAGGTTATTTGTCAAACTGAGTGATGGGATCATTGTGCACATGCTTCCCCACCTCACTGTCACTCCCTGTGGTGGTGAAAGCTTGTACAACGACCAACAACTTTTTGTACAACTTGTAAAAACTGTTTTAAAAGTTGGGAAAATAGCTTGTACAAAAAGAAAATAATTAGCTCATATTAAGGACTACATAATTAAGCATCACACCACCATACCATTTAAAGCTTGTACACACATTTTGCAGAGAGTGGATATCACAGTCCATTAGTGTTAACCTAATTTTGACTAACCTTACATCTATATCTCAAAATGAATATTTCTAAGACCCTGATATTCAAATAACTGTCCTGTAAAAAGGGTTTAAAGTTAAGCCTTGCAATACTTTTTGGGTATGCTTTGGCCCACTTGTGTTTATTTGAACACATTGTAAGTTTTGGCAATGATCTTGGGGAAACCAACTTTAAATGAGCCACATGTATGTCACTAACTTTCTCTATGCACAACATTGTGCATAAATTCGTCCAGTAAATTTCTTGTATATTCAAATAATTATCATCTCTAACAGACAGATGAGACTTTTGACAAACTCTGCCTTTAACAGACTGTAAGTTTTGCATCACTAAATCCAGTATACTTGCATTATCTGCATTTATATGTATGTATTCCATTGGAATGTCTAACAGTTATGACCTAATGCCATGTAAACTTCACCAGATCATTTGTGATCTGCCTCCAATGACTCAAGGAAATTAGTGAAACAAAGTATGGGAAAACCTCGAAAAAATAACAAAAAGGACACAACAAAATAAAAGTATCCGCAAGAAGCCTTCTTCAGTGAACAAACAACAGTAAAAACAAGATAAAATTACAATAAACACTTAGCTGCAATGTAGTATCCAAGAGGACAGCAAGAGGAAAGTTTATTTTTACTTTTGTTTATTTGCTGAAGAAGGCTTCTTGCCGACACGTTTGTTGTTTTGTTGCTTCCTTTTTTTTCCCATACTTAGTTTCACTCATTTTCTTCTACGTAACCTGTTGGAGTCTCTCCCCCTTATCACCTATGAATTGGTGGCGGATCCAGGAAAATGATGACAAGGGTTCACAATGATATGAATAACTATATATAGCTTTATCTTATTGACAGCCCCCGTCTATTTTGGCTCAATGCAAGGAATGAACTTTTTTTTTTACTTTAGTCATGCTCGTTCTAATATTTTTAAGCCTTCCTATTCCAAGCACATCTTCCAAAGTTATGATTTTTCTGTCACAATAGTGACTGTCAAGTTGTTCATTTGTTCACTGTCACTGGGGAAGGAAAGGGAACATCCAAGGCATTAAAAATATTCACAAAAGCTTCAGTGTTTCCTCCTTTGAATTGAAAGTAGGTTAGTGTAAAGAAACTTAATAGGATAAGAGCTTTTTTTGTTTTTTTATGTGTATACAGTACAATAGGGCACACTATTTCTGGTAAGTTTACACATGTACCTGGCCACCTTGCATTCAAATATCTATGTATACAAATTGGGATGGGAATTTTTTACGGCATATTGTCATTCTGTATCTTTATTGACTGGAGTTTTAAATTTACTCAGAAATAAATCTGCCATATTACATAAATTGCATTTGAATAGGTGGTATAATTTTCCTTTCCGAAACTCCAACATTATGTTTATGGTTTGCATAATTTTTGTGTGATTAAAACTGCTTAATACAGGATGCCACTCTAGGGAAATAGGGAGATAGTATCAGCCTGAAGCCAGGTAAAAATCTAAAAAAAATAATTAAAATATATCACTAATCAAAAGTTTTAGTTGAAGATCAATTAAAATCTGTAAGGATAATCTTAGTTCTACTCGTAATGTGCAGGAGGTATTGTCAGCTTGTCATTTTTCAAATCAGCTCTTCACATTTCAATACAAAAACCAATTTTATTTAAAAATAGCCCAATCTTTTCTTAAATAAACTTCTTTATCTTCAGGCTCTCCTCTCCGTATACATAGGATGATGGCATAAATATAATATAAAATTCATATTAATTCAGCATTATACATTGCACTAAACATATATTTTAGCATGGATGCCACAATGAAAATTGAATTATTTGCTTCATATGATTCTTGGTATTAAGACATAACTAATTTTGTGTATGTGCAGAAAACTTAACATTTTTTTAAAGCATTTTAGGCATACTGTTTTTCCCACTTTTAAAATATATTTTTTTCAATGCAAGCAATGACATTCTAGAAAATGTTAATGTTAGATTAATGTATTTATTTATCATTATTCATTAATTTTTGCAAAGGTCTTCAATTCATTTATTTTTATTTCAAGTTTCCTATGCATTTCTTCCCATAATGCTCCATCCATCCATCCCTGTGGTGCTACAGCCCATGTAGGGGTTTGGCCTGCCTCACCACTTCCTTCCACTCAGACCTAACTATTGCTTTTCTTTCCCATGCTTGGAGTCCCAGCTGCCGTAGATCTTTTTCCCCACATCATCCAACCCTCTACCCTAGGTCTGCCTTTGAGCCGTTTTATGTACCTTTTTCACTTGTCATTTGATACTTTTAAGTGTCCCGCCCAGTATAACCTGCCCTTTTTTATTCCTGTTACAAGCGTTGGATCCCGATATAGACTATAAAATTCCTGGTTGGTTCATATTCTCCATCTATATTCATCCTTAGTCGGTCCATATATTTTCTCTCCCATGTGTTTAATAGGTTTTCTGCCGTTTTTGTTAGGGTCCACATTTCACTTGTGTATGTTACAACTGGTCTGATTATAGTTTTCTTTGTTTTTCTTGTAATGTTTTTACTTTTGAGTATTTTATGACTACTGAAGTATGCCCTGTTTCCGTCCGATATTCTTTCTTTTATTTCTGTTATTGATTCATTCTTTTAATAAAGAAGGTATTCCCATATGTTCCCCCATTACTAATATTGTTAAGCTCATTGACAGAACCTTGAAGTGGTATAGATTCCTAATCTTTGATGGTCTTTTCACAGATAAAGTTCTTTTTTATAAATTATTTTCTTTTTTATAAATTATGTTTAACTAGATTTAAAGATAAAAATTTTGAGATTATTTCTTACATGTTCTATAGGTTTTCTTTCTCATGGTCCTTTGTTCTTTTGTCTCATACCATGGTCATATGATCTAGCTTATTTTTCGTCTCTGCTGCAGCACTTTTACACCACCCATTTTGCAACTTTTTATTTATCGCAATTTTCACTCTGTAGGCATGACGCTTTTATGTAAGCGTGCACATATGGACATGGCCAAACTATAATTCTTTATAAACTAATGTTAGAAATATTGGAATTATAAGTAGCTATGTCTTCTGCTTTATATTTTTAGTAACTGTTGGCTCTTAGACTGTTTAATTTGGACAGATGTCTGAACAAAAACATAAAACTTCACTAATGATAGTGCTAACAACTTATCACACAGAATCATAAAGAAACTTCAGAACTGCTTTATTCCCTGTAACTTTTTTTAAGGATTTTTTTTTGTTTCTGACAATGCAACAAAAGTAAAAATAATATGCATTTCAACATTTAATTAGATTAGCAGACACCAATAATGGGTGTATTGAAAGTAGATTGCAGCTTTATTTAAGTAAGAGTAAGTAATGTTTAAAGTTTTCAACTTTACTTGCTTGTTGTAGTTGAATGATAGAACTTCTCATTTGAGCTATACACATTGTGGCTTATTAGTCTCAATAATTTGGAGCTGGCCATTTGTTATTAGCGCCAGTTGAATTTTTTTTTTTTTATACTTCCATGAGATAGCACAGTAGTAATAGTCTGCCCCTTCTTAGAATTAATAGAATATGTTGAATATCTAACTAAATCATACAATTTTATGTGTGTCCACCTTGAAATTAAAACCTACACACGTAATTTGAAAAGGAAAAAAAAGTCTTGTTATTGATTCAAACTTAGCTCACTTTGTATAACTGCACTTGAGTCCATGCACTTCTAATGTTATCAAAAATGTTTTTCAATTATTCATATAACCTTAATTTTTTTGGTGGTTTTTTTCATTGTAAAAATATGTAAATCAATGTCATTCAGCATTTTGTTTTCACATAAATAAATCAACCTGTGAATGCTTATCTTATGCAAAGAATTTAAAGCTTTGTATTTCTGCTGGTTTCAGAAAACGTGGAAGTAAAAAAGGAAAGAAAACATTGTCAAAATCTGAGACACTAAGTGATAGTGAGGAGAAAGTGGTAAGATAAGTCATTAATGTGTTTTTAACATTTTTAAATGAACTACCATGTACACTCACTAAATAGGTCGCACTTTTTTTTCACCCAAAATTTGGATAAAAATCAGAGGTGCCAAAAAACTATCCAATGGACATCAATTTTGCTAATGGTTATTCAGTGTAGACTCAGACTAGTCATTTATATGAAAAGTCAGAGGATTGTTTTCTCCCTTACTCTCACTTCTGCTTGAGCAGAGGGCAATCTGTTTTTTATTTTTTTAAAGTATTTGTCAAAGATCACCAAGTTCATAAAGATTGTTTTTCAGTTTTCAAGTTTTTATTGAAACATTTTGGTGATGTCTTTTAATGAATATTAGTTATATTTACCTTTAACAAGGCCATATAATCTCAACTACACAATCAAAGAGGGTGCTATCTGCTAATCAACCGCCAATACCCACTTTGACAAGCCCAAACTCAGGGTGTTACCTATTCTCTGGTGTAACCTATATGTGACAATATATGGTAACACATTATGAAGGCATAGTCAGATAAAGATGGTAGTTAGGGCATAAGAGGAGCCACTTTACTAGTATTTTACCAACACTCCCAATACAAGGAGGTAAGAGGGGCCACTTTCTTAGTATTTTAACATCACTCCAAGAGCAAGGAGGTAAAAGGTGCCACTTTACCAGTTTTTTAACAACACTCCCAAAACAACACTACCTGAATTAGACTGCATACCCCTTATGGGGGAAGCATAATAGAATCCTGTACTTGCTACTGTTTGAGATAGAATATTATGTAAATTAATTGTGCACAATGTATGTTTTGAATGTTGATCTTTCTAATCAGAAAGCTTAATTTCTGCTTTTTTTTTTAATAATGCATACACTGCATAAGTAAAGATGTTCCCATACAGTGAGACAATGTTTAGATGTGTCACTAATTGGGAATATCTTTACTTAAATTTTTGTATCAGCTCTATAATAATTGTAACCTTGAAGTAACTGTCCTTAGATACACTCAGACGGAGAAGGCGGTTGGGAGCAAAGTGACAGAAGCAGCACTGGGACTGAGTATGAGGACGTCGAGCCTGACAGTGACAGTGGTGCCCTAGAGGAGAAAGAATGCTTCTATGAGGATCTAGAAGACATCCTCAAGCCAGCCGGCAATGATACAAAGAACAAAACTCTTGGCAACAAGTTAAAAAACATATTCACAAATAAAAAAGCCAAAGCTAAAAAGTCTAAACCTGCAGCAGAATCAGGTACAAGTCTTTTGTTTGGTAAATTATATGTGTGCAGGGAACTCCTCAAAGTTAAGATGAGTTTCATTAAAAGCAGAAAAGTATAAATAAATGGCACATAGTGGTTAGCCTTGATTTTGAAAATGTAAACTGTACAATAAGATGAGTATGATAACTTATGGCATGTTGATCATCAGGTGGCACTGACTCTGAAGATTTCCTAGAGGACACAGATGAGGTTGATATTGACCTAACTGACTCAATATCTCGAACCAGCAGTGAACGCAGCAGCGGTCGTCTCCCTAGGGACGATGCAACTCTGAGCAGCATTTCCACCACAACATCGGGCGCAACAACAGCTTCCTACACGGAGGAAGTGCAAACGGTTGCCGTTAGCAACCAAACACATTCATCAATGGCCTCCTCAAATATGCCACCACCACCTCCGCTACCCCCGAGGACTTCGAAAGCCTTAAATCAGCTCCCAGAGAACTCCCCACCCCTCCCACCTAGGAACCCTGCTTTGTCTAATAAAGCAACACTTGGTATACCTTTGGATACTGTTGTACCTGTTTCACCACCTGGCAGAAGTTCTGGTAATGCTTATAATAACAAGTAAGTAAAAAAGATTATCAACTTTTCATGTTCTTTTGGCATGCTAAAAGGATAGCAGCCTTTGGCTGCTTTGAACCAAACATTGGGAGCGAAAGAAATTAAATAACTTTAACTTTACAGCCCTGGTTAACAATGTCATGGTGTAGTGGATACAAAAAAATATTTTTCTTTTGAAATATAGATGATGAAAAAAATGCATAAGTTGTGTTAGCTCCCTTTTTTAAATGAAAGAAATCAGATATTCATCAATGCCCATTGATGTTATTAACAGATTCAAAAATAGGCCTTCATCATTAAAGATTATTGTTTTATTAAAATGCAACATTTGTATATGCTTTAAATTACATATATTTCATATTTTGTACTTTTTAAAAATTGTTGAATTGTTATTAATATTTTTGTCATCTAGGAAAAAGGACAGATTTTCTTTTACCCATGATGACCCAAGTCAGAAATTAGGTAAACCATCAGCCAATGAAAATCAGGAAATAATTCGAGATATAAGGAAAAACAAAATGAATTCTGTTCAGCAGAAATCTTGTTTTAAAATGTACAATGGAATCTTTTTAGTCATGTATGAATGGAGTTAAAATTGACACATGAATTTATTTATTTTAATTTAATTATCCCAAGTGAAATGAATTTGTAATTTACAGCCTATGGTTTTAGATAACTTGGAACAGGAACATTGTGTTTAATGTGTTTACTTTAAAACTATATTCTCAATGCGTATAATATATGTTAAAGTAATCACTATTTAACTCTATATTTTACTTAAAATGTCATTGACATTTGTTCATTTTATTTCACAGAATACATTGATTATGATCCAGCATCACCAAATACATTAGAAAGGCTGGAAAGAACTGAGTAAGTAGAGAGCTATAACAGGCACAAAGTAAGGCAATACTAACCAGATAACAAATTTAGCATGTAGTGTACAGCTGAAAATATTAAAGTGATATGGGCAAGAGCCAGTCGCTGTTTTTTAACTAGGGGGAAACAAAATTTTTTGTTTATTATTTGGAACATTAACTTTTAACAAATTAAATATAGACCCACTATAAAATTATTTCTGAATAATAATATCAAGGCAAATTATTTTCAAAATATTTTTGAACTCCCCAACTCTGTTGCTATTCATTTCTCAGTTCCACAACTAGAAAAAAGAAATCTATCTTTGGGTAAGGTTTGAAAATGAACTTGTCAAAGGGTGTTTATTTGTGCATGCCGAAACAGCTTGACGTATTTTTACAGATTCTTTTTAGTTCTTAACTCGATGGCACTTTTCAGCATCACAGACTTAATGGTCTTTGTTAGTAAACCATGTGCTTTAATTGTATTTGAGTTTAATTTGTTGAGTGTTCTACATTTCTTTAGATGTCGCGATCCATTCTTTGTTTCCACCCTATTTTATATTAATTAATTCCTTAATTTCTCTCCCTTTGTAAAATTTGGGGATGTTGAAAATGGTACTAGACTAGGGTCATTAATCTGTTTTATATCTTAGGAAAAAAGGTATGTGGCAAGTTTTGTACATAATGTTCAACTACCTTTTGTCAACTGGGTTGGAATAATCTTGATCAATATGGCTTGAAAACAATCAAAAAATTTTAATTTGGTCCTACTTGTAATAAAAAGATAATTCAAAAGTAAAGTGTTCAGGAAAATGTCAGAAGTGAGTGAGTCTCAACAGTATTTTAAGGCATGCAATAAATGTTCTTAAAATATCAAAAATATTTTTTTCCCTTTTCAATGTGTGATTTTTTTTAATTTTTTTAAAATGATGTTATTTTTGGGCCCTATTAATTTAAAAAACTTAACAAATGCTGGGAGACAGAAATATTTTTTATTGATGAAAGGGTAAGAAATACATTGCTTATTAATATTGTGTCTTTAAAACAAAAGAGTTTGGATAGAAAGTTTAAAAGTTAATATTTTATGCTATTGGGGTCAGAGTCCACGAAAACATTCCAGTATGTTAGTTGCTATAACTTAAGATTACAGATAAAGTAGAATTATTTTCAAATGTTTACAAATGTCTGTTTTTGAGAAACTCTGAAAATCAGTCACTTTAACAACATTTTATCATAAATTGAAAAAGCCCTTTGTTTACACCCATATTTGTTCCAATGTTCAGCTGAGGTGGATACATTTTTTATTTCGTTGTTGTGTAAACTTGAAATTTACCACTATGTAGGCCTACTGTTCCCTTACTTTAAAAATAGTCTAAATGAAATGATTTGCCTGCCAACAAATAGATGTCTTTAGAATTATTATGAGATGTGTGGGGCAAGTGGCATGCATGTGCCTTGTTTATTATCAGATTTTGAGAAAGTTGATTCAAAATTAATAATAAATTAAATAATTGATAACGTTATAACTTTTATCCTGAGATGCAAAATATTTTATTTGAAGGGTTTTCTAGTTCCACTGTTAAAGAAAATTAATGACTCAAATTACAGAAAATTGTGTCTTGATAACTAAGTTTTCATATTGATCACTGTGTGTTTCACTTGTTTGTTATAAGAAACCCACTACCAGAACATGTCTTCTTTTTAGCTTTAAAAAAAATGCATAGCTCATTTACACGGCTTTAATTTTCTTGTGAAAATTATAATTTTTTTAAAAACAAAGAATAAAGTAGAAACAATAGAAATGGAGTTGTTTATAAGTAACTTCTTGTTGATGTAAGGTCAACAGGCATGTATTTATGTATGGCTTGTGAATTGAGTAGTTGATGCATTTATAGGTATCACAGGAATCTTTTACATGGTAGACTCACTGCTGTAGGAAAATAAGTGGGGAGGGGGGAATTAATACATGGAATATAGCATTTTCAGGCAAGAACATGTGATTCTCATTTTAAAAAATATTGATGAGATCCAGTTTTTTAAAACTTTAAACTTCTTGTTATTAAAATTGAAATAGCAATTTTTTTAATTCATGATAGACAACGAAAGCATTTAGAGAAAAAAAAATTCATTTTAAAATTAAAAATTTAAGGCTTGGAGAAAGTGTAAACAGTAATAATTTTTATTTTGCTCTTTGTTTTTTTTTTGTTTTATATTTGTGTTTTTTTGGTTAAATTTTCAAAATGAGCATTATTTAATTTTAATTATTTTAGGTCTTTAAACCTTTTTGCTGAAACCTTGTGTTTTAAAACATATCTGGTGTGTAAATATATATATTATATATATATATATATATATATATATAAATATATAATTTTTTTTTTTTTTTTTTAAAACATTTAAAATCATTTTATATATATATATATATATATAAATATATAATTTTTTTTTTTTTGTGTAAAACATTTAAAATCATTTTGAATAATCAAAAGCATCTTTTTTAAATACAATGTTCATATGCATTTATTTAAATTTAAAGACTTTTAATGTTTTATTTTATAATGTCTTTTGATTCTTATACATTTTATAAAAATTGCAGCTAAAAAAATAAAAGCAGTCAAATCAAGAACAGAAAATTAACTCTAGTTCTATCATTTCAACTTAAATTATTTTGAATTTTGATATATTCAGTGTCATCGTTAAAGTGTATAAATGAATTAAAGTGATTCCAATTTTCTTATCTTCAGGCGTAAATCGGGCAACTCGAGCCGTCCAGCTTCATCAGCATCCACACTATCATCTAATTCATCCTACATTTACCCTGACATCAGTGCCTTCCCAGAGCTTAAAGGTGGTAGCAGTGATGAGAACCTCTATGTGGATCTGGTATGTAACATTCAACACTATCATTTAACTCATCATATTTTTACCCTGACATAGTGCCTTCCCAGAGCTTAAATTTAGTAGCAGTGATGAGAACCTTTATGTGGATCTGGTATGTAATGTTCATTAGCAAGCATTAATTAATCTTCGAGTAGAACTACATCTTTGAAATGATTTACATCAACAGGATGGGAAGCGGGATGAATTTGTAAATTACATTTTAGTTTTTTTTGACAGATATATCTTAGGGTGGTTTGGCTGTTGGTTGCTATTTTATGGTATCGGTATCTATTATTATTTTTTTTATTCCCCCTGAAATCAGTAACATAAATGGGGTGACCCGCGGGCAAAAAACTTCACCGTCTTTGTTCCTTTCTGGGAACACTTACTGTTGTTGATTAGACTAGAATTTTTTTAAGGGATTTCTGCATGGTTAAAGATTATATTTCTTTGTTGAATATACAGCCATTAGAAAATAACTTGATACCAGCTTATCACATAAAAAAGGTCATTGTGTGTTGGTCTGTTGAAGAAACTGAATCATTTGCCAATAGTTCCCATGAGTCTGGATTGACAAGAAAGCTTTCAATTCATCTTTGAAAATTTCATTGTAAATATTAAACCAAAATTCTCAACAGTTTTAATGGCATAGCTAATAGTGAATTGGTTCCCGTATTTACAAATACATTTTTATGTAGATTTTATAAATTATTTTAGTTAGGCGATTGCCTGGCGTAAACCTCTTTTCATTATTTATAATTTACAGGAGGATGAACAAATTTATGGCAAACCCATGGACATCTATGTCAGTAGGTTCCAGTCAGAACCATTGTATCAGTGGTACAGCAAAGACAAAATGATTCAAAACATTCGATCAGACAAACCTCATCCTGATGATCTCTCTGATGAGGAGTACCTTGAGGTGGATGACAAGAAGCACCGTCCTGGTGAGAATAATCAAATTATTTTTTTTAGCTTTGTTTGAAAATGGGTTCTATATTTAAATGTTGTGTGTACATCAACTCTTGTTTTCCAAAGCTACACATTCTAATACCAGTACTTTCTGCATCTGACTAAATATACAAGGTTGTGGATATCTTAAAAGTTAACTTGAATAATTACAGTCACCACAGATTGGGATATAACTCAAAGTATTTTAAAATTATTTATTACTTGTTAAAGTTCATTGTAGAGCATTTTCAATGTCAACCCTAATGATGCAGTTTGTAGCTACGATAACTATTTATCAGCCTAATATCTTACTGAGTTTATTTAGTATGAGAGAAAATCCCAAATATATTGACTTTAAAAAATGTTAATACCTAACTTCTTGTTGTTTAAGAATCCTTGTATGAGGATGTTGAAAGGCTGCTGGAGAAGACAAGCAGTAGTTCCAGCATTACAACAGCAGGCAGCACCAAAAGAGATAGTAAGGACAGTGAGAGCTCTGTGTCATCAATTAGTGCCAAAGACAAACCACAGAGAAGATCTGTCATAGAGGATGTGTTCAAGAAAGGAGGAACACTTCACAGAGCATTGTGGTGCCAGATGCCTGAGGTGATTACAGGGTGCTTGTGCCTATATTTTTATGGAAGTAACAAGGCTGTCTGTTTGGTGACAGTTTTGACATTTTTTAAAAGGGTTGTACTTGGTTGTAACAGAATTAAATGGCACAGTGACCCGGTTAGTAGGGGGAGTCCTCACCCTATCGAAAAAGGTTCACATTTTAACAGGGAAGCGCAAGGCTAAAGGGAGAAGACCCTGTCAGAACAACACTAGTATTGATGTTAATCAAAGCAAAAAGACTTTATTTAAATTGACTGTACTGGACTTTCTTAAAACAAAACAAGACTTAGTGTAAACATGCATTAGAATACATGAAAAAAATTACAACAGCCTTAAATTAATAGTAGTATAATTAAAAGTGAAAGCTTGTTTACAAGGATAAATGGTAAAATAATGGGTTACCTTAAAATTAATCAAACATTTATAACAACTCACATTCTGTAATTTTGTACTAGGTTATTGAGAGTGGACTTTTGCAGAAATTACCTGATCAAGAAAAGAAAATTCAAGAGGTAAGAAATAGCTCCTAACAAGTTTGTAACTTTCATTTTCAGGGCTTTTATAATTGTAATTGTTCCAGTTGGAATTTTTTTAAAATAAACTTTACTTTCTTCTAATTCTGTTTTCAGGCCATGTTTGAAATAATGACTTCAGAAGCTTCTTATTTGAAATCTTTGAAAGTCCTCATATCAGTGTTCCTCACAGCACCAGAGTTCTCTGCAGAGCTGTCTGACAGATGTGTTATCAACCGCAGAGAACGTCAAATTTTATTTTCAAACATTGGACACATCAAAGATATTAGTGAAGAGTGAGTTATGTGCAGTAAAAGGGTCACTACTCTTGTAGCAAAACCTAACACTTTTATTGACTTTGATTTTGCAAAACTTATGTTGTTTTAGTTCTGTTTGTGAAGGATTATTACAAATTCTGGTTACCCGGCATCAGATATTCATTCGACATCATAAATGACACAAATATTTCATTATTTAAATTACATACAAAATAAACAATAAACCATTAAGTTTCTTTTTCTCTAATCAATAAGATTCTTAAAAGACCTCGAAGCAAGGTGGCAGGAATCCTGCTATATGAATGATGTTTGTGATATAATTTACAAACATGCTTCAAAGAATTTTGAGCCATATGTACGGTACTGTAGTAATCAAGCTTTCCAGGATCGTATTCTGTGCAACCTCAAGTAGGTATAATTTGGTTTATCAAATATTTAATTGCAACAGTTTTTTTTCATTTCTCTGTTATTGAAAAATACAAAAACATTGGAATTTCTTTACCATGTCAAATAAAGTGCTTTTGAGAATATTATATCTTTAAAATCTCTAGTTAAAAGCATATTGCTTGATAAATATATTCAGAATGGACTATTTAGAAAGGTATTTAAAAGATTGAATTAGTTTTATTTGGTGTCTCTTTAATTTTTTCATAAATTGTTTTTTTTTGTGAAGGCTGAAGTCAGACTTTAATGAAGCTGTGAAGAGGCTAGAGCAACATTCTGACTGTCAGTTCTTACCTCTAGCATCTTTTCTCTTGCTGCCCATGCAGCGTATTACTCGCATGCCACTTCTGGTAGATGCCATCTACCATAGACTTGAGCAAGGTAGCCCTAGACATGCCAGTGCTAAAAAAGCTTTGGATAGTTTAACAAAAGTAAGATTTTTTTTTTTTAATTTTTAATTGATTTAGTATCTTAACCTTTTACTTTTAAAAGAATTCTTTAAACCTTATATTGGTACCACATTGGCTTGACGATATATTTAATTTTTTTACTTCCATGTTCATAAAGTGGGAACATTTTTAAAAGTATTTTTATTTTTTCAAAAATCAAATATATTTTCTTATAAATCATTTATAAAATGTAATATTGCAATGGGGGTGTGGGGCTGAAAATTTGTCAAACCATGCATACAAGTAGTGCACTCTAAAAGAATCTCAATTAGTGCTCCAAGATACAACTGCACATTTTTTTCACACCCCAGAACTATATTAATAATCTAATGACCCACCCGCTTTTAAACCTCAGATTTATTTCACCAACCATTTCATAAAAAGAGAAAATATTACGCACCAAGTGCACTTGCGATATTTTTTTTTTAAGGAATCTCATTCAGCGCAGTTATCAGGAATTTTATTTTCCCTTGAAAAACAATAACTGAATTTGTGGGGGGTGGGGCTGAAAATTTGCTAGAATGTGTTTTCATCTGCATTGAGTCTATGTGCCATGTTTCAGCTTGATAGCCTTACGGGAAGTGGGCCAATTAGCTGTCGGAAGATTTTACCACCCAGCCACAAACAAAAGCAAAGTTAATATAAAGGATTTAAAAATGAGATGAAATCAAATATGTTTTTAAAAAAAAAAAAAATGCCACACGAGTATTTTTTTAACAAATCAAAAATTAATTTTTAATCCTATGCATTTGGAACACCTTTTTTTCTCAAGAAATTAATTTTTGAGATAAACAATTTTAACAAACATTAATAACATTTTGGGTCATTATGTGTTATTAAGCATTGGTGTGGATTAAAAATAACTCTGGCTGTATAAAAACTAATGGCTTATCATATATAGGTAGCCAAGCGTTGTGATGAGGCAGCTAAAAAGATGCAACAGACAGAGCAGATAGCTCACCTAGCCTCTAACCTAGAATTTAAAATTAAGGCAAGTATTTTAAATACATTCCAGAAAATCAATTATTTTAAGGTGGTCTTTTTTAGAATTCCGTGTCTAAATGTTATATGCAAATTTAGTATTCATCTTTTAATATTGTCAAATATATATTTGTACAAGTTTCTTGTAGTTTTCAAAAGCTGCTAGATTAAAATTCAGTAAGCCATTCATTGCCCATTACCTTTTTTTCAGGAATTTCCACTTGTTTCATCTTCCCGTTTCTTGGTAAAGCAAGGCGAGATGACTCTAATTAAGAGTGATGGAACAACACGTAAACCTTTAAGTAAACTGCTTGGTTCACACAAGGAGCATGTATACTTATTCCTTTTTAATGATATTCTTTTAGTCACCAAGAAAAAAGGGTACGTTTATCTTTGTCTCAATGCATGCATCTATACAATCAAAGGCACTGTCATTTATTTTTGTTGCATTATATTTAAGCCTTTTTTAGACAAGTTCTATGTAAGCTATGTTCTTAATATTGCTCTTATGTTGTTGGTCATTTAAAGGAGGGGACTAATTTTAAAAGTTATAACTTTGTCGGAATTAACTGTGATATGCATTGTGGATTATTTTCCAATCATTTTTGAGGCTTTTGATGGTTTATTTTAAATATATGAGTAACTCATTATTTGTACAATTTGCAATCTTGTGTTAATTCTATATTTTCCTAATCTTTGTTCTCCAGATTAAACTTCCAAGTCCGAGACTACTGCCAACGAAATTCACTTATAGTTGAAGCTATTGACAACCCAGAAAAATCACCTCGTCTACCCCCTGGGACAGCTACAGGATTTCCAAATATTCTGTTTTTGGCTATGTTGGCAAACCATGAAAACAAACAAGTTGAGTTGGTGTTGTCTTGTAAAGCTGAGTGAGTATTTTTTTCTTCTCTATAAGCTTTTTTAGTATTAAGTTTAAAATTACAGTTCAATAGAAGTCAGTGAATTGGTCTGCTAATATTTGCTAATATATTGCCCTATAAATAGAGTTTTAGGGTATTTATACTATACGACTTAAAATATTTTATGTTCAATGCTGGGATTACTATAAATCCTGTGTCAACAACAAAAAATTTGTTTAAGTATTGTGCTATTTTACTTTTTAATATAGCAAAACTCAATTTATAAGCTTAGTTACGTTATTTGCAATTTTATATAAACTTCACTGAAAAAAAATTGTTAATGAAACATTAATATTGAACCTATTTATTTCAGGAGTGAGAGAACACGATGGGTTGATGCTATTGTGCCCTCACAGACATCTTCAGAAAATGAGAGAATATATGATTTCTGGGGTAGGTTAACCAAGCTAAGGTTATCGGTATATTTAAATGTAAATTACTTCATTTTTGTACTGCCTTGCTCAGTGTTATTCACTTGAAATAAAATTTAAACATTTATTCATTTGTAAATTGAAACACTTCTTTTCTTCACTTTTATGGTCATGCTTGACCAGTTGCTGACAGGAAGTTCTGGCCGAAATTTTTCTGGTTTATTGAGTAAGCCTAGACAGCAGAATTTTCTCAAGTTTTTAATTAGCCCTTCTGTTATGAGAATTTAAAATATTTCTTCTTTTATTGAATCATTACTCAACATTTATTTTCATTTTAAAAGCTGTTTTTCTTCAAATTTATTTTGTTAAAATTTCAGACTGCCCACAATTTCAGTGTGTAAGAAAGTATATTGCCCAGCAACCAGATGAATTAACACTAGAGGAATCAGATGTTATTAATGTGACTCGTAAAATGGCTGATGGTATGTTCACATGGGTTTTTGCCATATTAAATGATGAAAGCTCTTCATTTAAAAAGGTTATTTTATGTACTGAATAATTATAGATTTCATCCTCTTTGTACTTTTTAATTTATTTTGGTATAAAAAATGTAACAAACTGATGTTACAAAATTTTTAAATTGAAATTTCTAGCTTCCTTGTACCGTAATTGATAACTTATGCAATTTTTTTTTAAAATATACATCTTTGTATTAACCTGCTTCTGGAAATAACTCTAAATTGTAAAATACTTTAAAAAATCGATTCCAGTATGGAATACTTTTTAAGTATGTAAAAAATTTAAAAGACAAAGTGTAATGATGAAGATCTGACCAATTGGAAAACTGGGGAAAGAAATGCATTTTATAATAATACAATAAGAAAATGATAATATGAGTTGTAATTATTTGCATTGTTCTTAAGAGAGACTTGAAAGATTAATGAAGTATTTTACTTAATTTTATTAGTGAGAGGCGTTGTAATGTAAGTTCAAACACTTGTGATAGATAAGTATTAAGTTAAACGGTATAATTGATGCATTTTTACTGTAGAACAGAAGTTGGATGTAAATCTTTTTGGCATTGGAATAATCTTGTGCAGTGCTACTCGAATTGGTGGTCCACAGAACTATACCAGTCCCTAAGCCCTCATTTAAATTGGAAAAATTAAAGATTGCAAAATAAAAAATAATTTCAGTCAGTTCCCTCTGGTCTGTCATTTTGAAAAGTTTGTGAAGCAGTAGTTTCCTAAAGTGGTTCCAATCCCAGAGCGAGCTTTAAGTTGACATTCTCCACAAATTAAGCCAAGACACTGGATAAAAATAAAATACTGTTAAACAGCTTTAACATTTAACTTCTAACAGCTAGCATTAAATGGTAATAGTTAATAGTCTTCTCTCATTCGCTGATCGCAGATTGAAAAATATTTTATGACATATTCTGGGTCAAATTAAATGATAAAATAATTAATAAATCTGACACCGGTCTCTGGTGCAGTGGGAAACTTACCCACCAGTCTGCCATAATTTAATGTTTCTGAAAAACTGCTCTGCAAACCTATTTATGTAACTAAACAATTTATATCAACAGGTTGGTGTGAAGGGGAGAGAATTCGAGATGGAGAAAAAGGATGGTTTCCTGCAAGTCACACAGAGGAGATAAACAACAGTCATGTCCGTGCACGGAATTTACGCCTCCGATATAGGTTGATGTTAGCATCACAGGAGTATTCAAAAATGGAAAAACACTGAGAAACAATGCTTTAACTTTGAAGTGGTGTGATGTGAAAACAGCTCATTACAAAAACATTGAAGTGGATTGTGCTCAAATTTAAAGAAATAATTATAGAGTAGTTTTTTTTATAATCATAGATTGCTGTGATGCGTTCAGGTATGTAGCTGTTAGACCTTTTTATATAAAAATGCTAATGAATACATAGAGGTTACGAACATTTTAAAAGATATTTTATACTTTTAATTTTTGCCCCCATAACTTTTAATCCTTCACAAGCGAAGGACGGACTGTTTGCAGTGATCGACCCAACTGATTGAATTTGAAGTGACCTGTGATGAATCGACTGTTTTAGAATATTGTTTTTAGAAAATGACTTGTATCCTTTAGTAACTGACATGACATCATCATTGAACTCTATACAGGGAGGATAAGTAAAAGTTGTAAGGAATGTGAAATTTATATTGATGTATGTTATAGGTCATCTTTAGCAAAAAAGTTTTAAGAATTGCAATTGCTTGTAATAGAAATTTTAAAAGATTTATTACAAGTTTCCTAAGAAACTAATCAATTTAACTTCAAAACCTTGATGCATGAACAGGAACTGTTATTTGTAAAATATGCTGTTTGTATTTGTCAAATGTTACATCAATGTAAATTGTTTGCATTCACCATGGTGATATATGCAATCAATAGAGTTTAGATGAATATTTTTTTTAAAGCACATACCAGCAAAAAAATTAACTTTGCTTATAATTTATCAATTTCTATAATGGAAAAGCAGTCAATGCCCTGCTTATCCTTCACTTTTATGTGAGTTTTTAAAATAGCTACAACTGCCTTTTATCTGTTCTTGTTTAAATCCTACATGTGTTTAGTAATTTATTATCTACTTTAAAGTGAGCAAAAGGTATTCAATTAATTAGTTCATTTACTCCAAACAATAAAGATTTTTAGTTGCAAAGCTTAAATGTTTTAAATAGTAAATTGGAGATGAATTGCAACCAAGGTTTTAATTTCTTTAGCCACATTGAATCAATAAATTTTTTAACATAATCTTAGTGAGAATAACATAATGTTTTCCAGTATATACTATGAAATAGACATATTTTTAATTAGCATCCGCTTGGCTTAATAATATAATGCAATGATTTATATCCTGATTGACTAAGGAATAATGTATTAATTCCTAGACATATGTCCGGTAATGGTAGAAGTAGAAAATCAAACCTAAATCTGTATCAGTATCTTTCAATACCTTACAGAATTAATCATTAAAACTTCTAAATGGTGTACTGAAAATGGAATAAAATAGAAAGAACACAATCTGCAAAACATGAAAAATCCATTAAATAGATGCTTTTATCTCCACATTTTATTTTGAAAAACAGTCCATTTGCCTATAATGTATATATTTTTTTGTGTATGTATGTTGCTCTGCTTAAAATCAAGGCTTAATTTAATCTCTCTGTTCATGTATAGCATAAATAATAGTATTAAGCCTCAGTGTATTTTTTACAATAATCCTATAAATTTCAGATAACAAACCATGTGTGGTTCATTTCATCGTATTTTAATATGTTTGTTGAAGTAATTCATTTAGTTAATATGTAAGACCATTTCTATTGTGAACCTAATATTTTATCTTGATTCTGTTAAAAATATCTCTTTATTATGATGTATATGTTGTTTGTAGTCATTATTTTTGGTCTTTGATCAATAATATTACCTGAATTCTATCAAAACTTTGGTAAAAGAAATTTGATACAAAATTACAGTATTTCATAAATGGTGATTCATTATTTGTGCTTTGTTCATTCATTACTAATATATTTATCGATTACTGTAATATTCAAAATTATTTGTCAAAACTATTTAAAATAATTAATGTAATTTGTTACATGAATTTTCATGCCCTAAAACAAACTGAAAAAACTAGATGCAACTTTTTTGGCTTCTAAAGCAAGCAAAATACTTCTGTAAATATCTCCAAAGTCTGAAAAGATCAATCTTTGCATCATTTTCATGCTCTGACATAAAGCCTTCATTTTTACAAATTTAAATACTTAAAAGTTTCATACTGAAATGCAATTTATGTATGTGCAGTAAAAGGTGTGTCTTAAATACAAGTCGTACTTAAAATGCTTTTCATAGTTCCTTGTCTGTTGTTGTCACTTAGCTTTTGTGAGATGACCACAGGCTCACATATATTACTCTTAACCGAACATGGACCTGCTGAATCGATAGTCACTAATAGACAATGGTAATTCGTGTTTGCTTTTTAATTAGATTTTATTCCATAAAGAAGGTTAATACCATTTCTCCCTACAGTTTCCAATGGCTGTGTTTTTCAAAATAGCTTGGGCATTTCGCTGAAATGGAAAATATTGGTATTTTGGACAGAATTAGAAATCTCTTGATTAGTTGAATTGATCTGAGAGATTTTTTAAATTCTTTTATGGCTGTAAGTAAATTCTTTGAACATATTCTTTAACTGTATATTAAGCATTTCATCTTAAAACTGCCTATTGTTCTAATTTTAAATCTTCGGAGCTCACTGAAAGTTCAAGATGGTGGAGATAATAGTTTCTATGTTTGAATCTTCATGAATCAAATATGTTAAAGCTTTGTTACAACTTACATTGTCCAGACTTTATTGTATTTAAAACTAACTTTTTTTCCCTGTTAATATTCTAGAAACACAAAAATAAATAAATATTTGAAGCATAATTATATTTAACTCTCTAGTGACCAAATTGTAAGATTCATTTTTCATGAATCTTAACTTTT
Organism: Lymnaea stagnalis; assembly: GCA_964033795.1. Taxonomy (NCBI): domain Eukaryota; kingdom Metazoa; phylum Mollusca; class Gastropoda; family Lymnaeidae; genus Lymnaea; species Lymnaea stagnalis. The sequence goes on from CAXITT010000064.1 coordinate 514,236, forward strand.
TTTTTAACCCAATTGAGACAAAATATATTCAGGGGAAGTCCTCAAAATTTTTTCAAATTTAAAAAATCAAAGGCTTTTCATTATTTTATATTGTTAATAATTTTCTTAGCTTTAATTTTTTTTTTTTTTAATAATCCAAATAACTTACCTAAAATTGATGTGATGTTATTTTAAAAAATAAATAATAAATTCTTATACTGCAGTGGTGGATTTATTAAAAATTCACTACTTTTTAACCTGTCCTTTGGCTGCTTATTTTTATTTTGAGAGATATATTTATTTAGCTTTACCATAAAAGTTAAGATCTTTTTACCCAACACCCCTTGCTGCTCTTTTATATATATATATATATATAATTGAAGGCTGTTGAAAAGACTTCAATTTCAAATTTCCAAATAAATGAATATTCAGCTGGCAACTCAAAATCTTTACACCACCCACAAACTTTTATAATTTTTTGGGCGCTAATAATTATTTATATTTCTTATATCTCTTGTGAAATGCCATCCTCTTATACTTACTTAACCATAATGGAAAAACAGATAATATTTTAATTACTAGTTATAAAATTGTTACAACAAATTATTTCAATATTCATACATATCAAATGGAACTGGGGTTGAGTAGGAATGAATGGTATTTTGTTCACAATTTTCCTGTTTTAAATAATTTTTGTCCACTTAAGGAGATAATTATTGCTACACAAGTGTTTAAAAGCCCGTATGTTTAATGTAATTTTTTTGTTGTTTGAAAATGTATGAATTGAATCATGATTATGTGCAATTTTATTTGTGCTTTCTCTTTCTGATCTGACCCAGCATTTATTCTCTTGTGTTGCTCAACATTCCATCAAAAACTTTTAGTACAATTAGTGATTGACATATAATTGTCATAATGTTGCATGTGTTACCTATTTTATTTATTTACTCTAGTAATATATATATATATCATTTCTAACTAAGTCACAATAGCCGCCGGTTCTAACCCAGAACTTTTCATTATTCATTTCAAGGATAATTGAAGTAACACATGGGCACATTATTCAAGAAATAATTTATTTTACCTGAAGACAACTTTTAGGCATCTAATGGTTTTCAACAATGTAATAAGGAATAGTCTTATTCTTTCATAATTTAGGATTTCTGTGAGAATGTCTTAATGTACTGTGGTTATTAATCACTACATTTGTCTGTAACATATTTCATTAATGATGTGTTCAAGGATAAAAGTGGAGATTCAAAAAAATTTAATATATTTTATACACACCAGAAGTTAAATAAATAAATCAAATTATTGGTCCAAATTCAACATTTGATGAACTGTACACAAGCCATTGATTATTGACTTGTTTGTTGGAAGTATTCCTTCTTCCATGGTTATAATTTTGACAAGACATATTTTAATGTTGAGAGGAAATTCCTGTAGTGTAATGCAAACAACCAAAAAATGAACCTAAACTCTGGTCCATCAATGCTTGTATAAAAAAAAAAAGGCCTTTTAAAACAGTTTTTAAACCATCTTGATTTCCAGAGTAATTAATTGCAATACAATAAAACAAATAATAATTTGGAGACTCACTGTGAGCGTGTCTTCTTTACATTGAAAATTATGTGGACAGGTTTTATAAATATTATGCACACTGTCAGTTCATTAAATGGTACAAATCTAATATGAAATATCTGCATAAAGTTTGTGTTCTCCTTCAACTGTTTACTTATTTATAATGCTGATTACCAATAATAAACTTTGCATAATGAATATTTTTTACTGTAAAGAAAGTCTTGACTGTACATTGTGACCAATTAATATTTTAATCTTTCAAATTACATTTTAAACAACAAATGATTTGGGAAAATTATTAAATGATTTGATCCCATATTGTACTATAATTATTACAAATATAATGCTTTTCGCATTCCCTGTTATAAGTAAACATTAATAAATTTAATAAACAACTTTATTAAACCAGGCTCATTTGTCATCTTGTCATTATTTTTATTTTCTAAAACCTTTCCTGGGAATATACCAGCCGCTTGAAGAGGGCCAAATGGATTAGATTTTTTTTTAATGAAAGAGAAGAAATGGACAACAAAAACTGGCAGATAAAAATTATGGATACATGTGCCTGTAGTAAAGCTCACCTTTAATCCTTTATTTAATCCACTTGAAACAAAAGTAATTACCTTGACTAATATCTTTTCATGATAATACAAAGCATTTGTGTTATAAACCTTGCATTGTTTTCTAAAGGTAGGATGCGGTGACGAAAAGGGGGATGTGAGGTATGCCTGTTATGTCAACTACAAAGAAGTAGTAGAAGGCATTGGGCTTCTTTTAAATAATCTTTTAGGAGAGGTCAAGTCCCATGGAAAAATATGTGGGGCCTCTTTCCCCCCCCCCCCATCCCAAATAAAAAATGTCTTAAGTATACATATGAAAAGTACAGGAACGCAGTTCTCATGAGTTCCCGCATAACTAGGTGCTTTTAGTTACCACATTTGTCTAATATTTAATGAGTTTTCCCATTCCATTTTTTCTTCCTACACATTTGTGTTTCTTTCCTTCTGGCTTCTTTGTATATTCGTCTCGTCTTTCTGGTTTCCATTTGTATCATGGCCATTCGTGCCTTGTTCCCTTCTTTGACAGTCTCTGCATTCATTCTCTACTGCTGATAGTTACTGAAATCCTACTACTATTTCTGCTGATCTTTTCATAGCATTTTTTTATTCTATCCCAATCCCACTATTCATTTATGTTGTTTTCCCTGTTTATTTTCTCCTGTGATGCTTCTAGTTGTGCTTCTACTTTATTTTGGTAAGCTTTTACGGCTAGTGAGTTTTTTGGTAATCATATCGTTTTTCTCTTTGAGTTCGTCTATTGTGAATTATGCTTATTCTCTGCTTATATTTAATCCTTACAAGTAGATGATCAGAGTCTGCATCGATAGCTTCCTAGTTCTAGTATATCTGATACATGCCTCCGATCTATTAGAACATTGTCAATTTGGTTGTGAACGATTCCATCTGGTGAGTTACAAGTAACTTTATGTATATTATCGTGTTAAAATTTGGTGCTGCTAACTGGCATCCCTTTTCCCGAAGCAAAGTCTATGAGTCGGATCCCATGCATTGTCATTGTATGTTTCATGTATAGACTCTCATAGCCTATAGTTGGTATAAACACTTTTTCTTTACTTATTTTGGCATTTAAGTCGCCATTCACTTTTTTTTAATATCGTGAGTGATGCCTCATCATAGATCTTATCTAGTGTCTCGAAAAAGGACTCTCCTATCTGACCTTCTTGATCTTCCGCGGTAGCATGAACATAATTTATAAATTATAAATGTTACATTAAACATTTTTTTTACTCACACACGCAAAGAGCAGTCTTTCATTATCTGGTTAAAAACCTGTATCTGCACCCACGACTTCTTTCTTCACAGCAAATCCTGTTCCAAGAGTGTTAGTGTTGCCACTATAAAATATGGTGTAGTCTTTTGTCTTGAGGATATCTGCATTTTCCCATCAAATTCCTTGCAATGCAGCAATAGAGATTTCATATTTAATTCGTTGATCTATGAAGATGGCTAAGGCTCCTGCTCTAAAAAGGTTTAGTACGTTCCAAGTCACATTTCAAAAGTCATGTCCATAACCAGGCAAAGGTCGATTTCCATTAGATTAGTCCGGGTTTTATTTTATTGTTAGGATGTCATAACGGTTAATTTGTCTTTTTTTTTTTTTACATGGCTGGGATGTTAGCCCTGCTCTCAACCGTTAAGGGTTGGGTAGAACTCTCTATGTGACTATGTAGCTGCCTTAACTTTTTTTTTTGGGGGGGGGTAAGGTTCCCTGTCCCTGGAGGCTCTCGATGGAAGATCAGTATCCGCGAGCTACAAGTAATGCTAATGGTTGATTTTACAAGTTGCTAGGAGACGTAACGTGCTCGGCCACTATCCCATTGACCTGTGAGTGCTGTGACTAATTACGAAAAAAGGTAGGCAAATTTATGTGAAAATTAGCTGGTTAAAATAACCCGTTCGTTCAGTCTTGCCTCAAAAAAATGCAAAGCACGTTTCTATAATGTCTGTCATTCTAATGCATTTTATCCTCAATAATATTTACATGTATTTTTTAAACGCTACTCTGTACTGTACTGTAAGCTTTTGTTATCTTGACCGAATAGTCCAAATAAAGCCTACAATTGAGATATGATAATATTATATCAAGTACCCGGTATAGCAGTACCCCCCATCCTACTTCACAATGCATGCAATGCAATTTTGAATGGTGGTGGGTTGTTTTTTTTTACACACTCTATACCAGGGGTCTCAAACTCAAATTATCCGGGGGCCGTAGGAGGTAGAGTATGAGTGAGATTTGGCCGCATCAAGTATTCCACACAAAAAAGTGATTACAAAGTCAATAAAATACAACTGTTACAATCTGCTGAACCTTTATTAATAAAAAAAATATTAAGGGTTCTTAAGAACTAGGCTTCACTTTGTTCCTCCTACTCATTGTTGCCAGAGATCTGGCAGCGCTTCTTCTGACACAGCTGAGCAACATTTGGCTTGAGTGAGGAAGCAACTGAAACCCTCAGTATAGCTTGAAGATGCTTATCAGTTAGTTTGGCCCTGTAACTTTGACTTGTTAAAGTTCATAGTGGAAAAGAGCTTTTCTCAGGGAAGGGAAGGGCAATCCTCTCATAAATTATCCATGCTTGTCTGTTTTTCCACTCACCTCCCTGAACTTAGAATTGCACTGAAGATCAATTATCTCCATTTGAAGCGCATTTTTTTAGGGGGGGGGGCGGGGTGCACCTTCCAAATTAAAGGAGAAATGGTCAGCAAAAAGTTGAAATGTCGCTCTTTCTGTTACGAAGTCTAAAAACATGTGATCTGTAGCTATTTTCTTTCTGACTCTTAGTGCATTTCCAAAACACATTTGCTTAGATAATCAATTCAATAATCAATGACACTAAATCAATGACACTATTCATTCGTGAAACTGCAGTAGATAGTTCCACAGAGACGTCCTGCATAGTTTTGCTGACAACATTTACCCTACCTCAGATATCATACAAGACATGTATCATCATTTTAAAAAAAAAACATAATCTTCTATTTGTGATAAAGGTTTTTTCTGCTTCATGTCACACTACACGACCAGACGCAGATAATACTGAGCGTTCATAAAGAGCTTCTCGAATTCCCTAATTTCATATTTAAATCAATTCTGCCCTCTCATATTATAGTCTCGCATTAAGGTTTTACAATGAAGCAGTTATCGTGTTTTTTTTTTTTTGTTGTTTTTTTTTTTGTTGTTTTTTTTTTTTTTGTTTTTTTTAATACGCGTCATTGGCCATAGTCCACGAAAGGCAGAAAGTGAAACATATATAAGCTGGACAGTACCAAACAAAACAAAAAAGTGGATTCCAGCAGGCAGCTTGTCGCGCTTTCACCAACCACGTTTAGGCTATGACATACTCGTCGCATAAAAGGCCCAGGGATTTTCCTACATAATCCGTGCCTGCACTCCTTTATTTTTTTCCGTTCATATTTGAACTATTGTCGAAGCCCTGGCCCCTGCAGTTGTGTAAGTATAGTTAACTCTCTTTCAAAAAATCAATTATACTTTCTTATATTCCTTGACCGTTTTTTTTCTATAAGCAGTCTTATAGCTAATAAAATGTTCTTTTATTGCTATTTTTTTCTACATCTAAAAACCTGATAGTAAATGGCAGGCTGCTCCACTTGAATAATATTTGTTTCTGTTGTGCACTCTAAAATAAAACTGAAATATTTGGCTTATTTAACTCGGTTAATAATATTTTCTTCAACAGCTTTCACTAACAAATTGATTATTTAAATCTGATTTTTTTTTCCCACAATAGTGAACTTGATTTGGTAAATATTAGGCTGTGGTTATACCAACCTAGGATAGAGGGATGGATGATGGGGGAAAAAGATCTACAACAGCTGGGAATCCCAGCATGGAAAAGAAAAGCATCAGTTAGGTCTGAGTGGAAGGAAGTGATGAGGCAAGCCAAAGCCCTACATGGACTGTAGCGCCACAGGGATGGGTGGAAATTATAATTAAAATATCAAGCACCGATTAAAAAGACTAATCAAGAAAGCTGGTAATATCACACAAACTAAACATCCTTCACTTTAATAACTATTTGAAGAAAATTGCTGTTATAAAACTGATTTATTTTTTTAAAAAATTGGATGGTACATCACACCACCTTCGTCACAGATACCTAAGAAGATCAGCTCAATCAGTGCGACTTCTTTCTATTTTGTCTCCCTAGTCTGCAAGAATTTACCAGCGTGCTCCAAACCTCCCCCCCCCCTTTCCCCACAGTGATTACCAAATGATCACGAATTAAATCAATATTGTTAACAATATAAAACTGTATTATTTTTTTAAAAAATTGGATGGTACATCACACCACCTTCGTCACAGATTCCTTAGAAGATCCGCTCAATCAGTGCGACTTCTTTCTATTTTGTCTCCCTAGTCTGCAAGAATTTACCAGCGTGCTCCAAACCTCCCCCCCCCCCTTTCCCCACAGTGATTACCAAATGATCACGAATTAAATCAATATTGTTAACAAAAGTGTTAATTGTTGTTGTTGTATATCATGGCTGATTTATACACCATCACTAGAGAAATACTTAAGATGCTTGGTATTTAAAATGCTCTAATTGTACAATTTTGACTTGGTTAAAATATGAAAAATGATTATGTACAATTCAAATTTTAAAAAAACACACACAAAAAAACAAAAAAAACAAAACATGTTACATTCATTTGGATCAATTAAAAAATCTTGTCTTATCTGTTAAAAATTTATTGAACAAAGACTAATAATATACCCTACTGTACATATAAATAATATAATAATAATAAGTGGTCTTATATAGCGCGGTACCCCGGCCTAGGGCTGGGCTCACCGCGCTGTACATATATAGCAAAGAGGCATAATCATAATATTAAAATAAAATACATAAATGAAATAAAAACAACATATAAGCAAAACAACACCATAGGTATATTCATCCACCCATATGCATGAATCACAATGGCTGCATTTTAATTTAAGTTTATTATAAACCGCTGCTTCTCCTGGGTCCTTACTTCTGCGCGCCGAAATAGCAAAGTAGAGCTCAGCAATCTTTTTTTTTCCACACGTGGCACAACGTAGGTCTCTCCGTGGAACACTACAAATAAGAACATGCAAAGTTATACTCAATAACACTATATAGTTAACACTCATAATGGCGCTTAGTGCTAAATGGTATACAATGGCACTGCACTATATTTCTCTATATTAACTCTCCACATTGGACACATGTCTGTTATCGCAGAGTTTTAAAGACTGGCAATACTTAGTAATACTACACATTAATGGTCTAGTAGCAAATGTCCCTTCTACAGCATCGCGTATTATTTTTACGTGCCTACAATTTACTTTACCTGCTTTTCCTTATCTCGGGGAAATTTTGCGAGGCACAATTGGCATCATCTCGTGGCAAACCAGTGTGTCGCTATGTTCTCTAAAGCAGGCCTGCACAACTCAAAATGTAAGGCGGGCCGTAATACATTCTGAAAAACTTGTGCGGGCCAAAAGAAAATAGGACAGGGAGGAAGCTATTAAGAAAATAAAAAGAATAAAGTTTTTTGTTACCTCGCGGGCCACAAAGTGGTTGCTGGCGGGCCACATGCGGGCCGTATGTTGTGCAGGCCTGCTCTAAAGCAAACTTTTTGTTGTTTTAGTGTAGGTCTATAAGGCCTATTATTCCATATGTCACAGCGGCACGCATTGGTCTTGTTATTTTATGTCCTCCTGCATCACCACAAGATAAGATCTCTCCGCTCAATGATGAATATCGTCTAGTTGACGATTTAAAAAAAATATTATTGTTTTTGTATGCTTCACACCGTTTTTTGATCTAATATTTCAATTTAACTGGGTCAGAATAAAAAAAAACAAACAACAACGCTATATGGAATTTAGCCTATTAGAGTAGCCTACCAATATCTCATAATAATGAGTAATAATTGATAGTAAAATAAAATTATACCTTGCGTTGCGTCTTTTGTGCCGGAAATGTCACCCACCCCTATATAGAGGGAAAACAAACAAACAACTAGCGCTGTGGGTGAACCGTCCGCCCCCTTCCAACGCAACTGATTCAGGACAAACATCTTTATAATCGTTGTCTATTGTTAAAAAAATGTTCAAGCCTTAACATATCTTATTCCACTACTTATTTACTTCACATGACTTGAATGCAGTGCCTCCGCCGCCTTTTTAAGGATATTAAAAAAAAAATCAGTAATTCCATTCTTCTCTTTATTTTTTTTTTATTTATTTTTTTTTATTTACGTAGGCGTAGCTAGAGGGAATAGCGCTCGGGGACAATATACACATCACATGCCCCCCACCTTCCCACCAAGTCTGAAACCCATTATTTTCATCACTAAAATACATCTAAAGCCCATTTTGACACCCCTTGCTTGTCCAGCGCACAGGGACATTTGTCACCCTCTGCCCCCCTCCCCCCATTAGCTACGCATCTGTTGTGTTTTTAAAAAAAAGTATATGCTAAATATATACTACAGCCGAAAAAAAATAAATAAAAACACATGACTTGTTACATATTAAATGTTAAAATGTGAAATTTAAAAAATATATTATATATATTATTATATATATACATTTTTTTTCCTATGGTGCAACATTCAGACATTCAAGACAATTTTTTAAAGTACTTAACAAAAATAATATTAATAGGACAGATTAATGGGGGAATATAGCAAAAATAATATTAATAGGACATATTAATGGGGGAATATAACAAAATTATTTAGTGACTGATGCTGGATGAAATTGGATCAATACGTTTCCATTCATTAGTTCATAACACAGTTTCAGTTTTATTGTCGGATAGGACCGGGAATAAATTATACTTAGACACCTTCTACGCATGCGTAGTATTTTCACTCGATAAACTTCGAACAGTTCCGCAAACGTTAATACTTTTTAAACAAAGTAGATAATTTTTGTTTTAAGTTTTTTTATTTGTGTCATTAAATTTAAAAGGAAAACACGTATGATAAATTAATTTTTCATGCTTTTATAATTATTTTCTGTTTCAATTTTGCTTTGTTTTCCCATGAGCCTTTGCTAAGCGCTACTAGCAGCCATTTTCCTACGCTAAACCCGGGGAGCTAGGCGGGCTATTTATTTCCTCAAGTACGAAATTATCTTGAGGAACTGGCGTTCCTTCAAATAAGGAACCATGAGCCAGTACATCAATGTAGCCGAGAATGAGGGCAATGAGCCCATGGAGGTACCGAGTGAGGACGATGGGACACTTCTTTTGACGACGTTGTCGGCTCAGTTCCCCGGGGCCTGTGGATTGAAATATCGAAACCATGAAACGGGAACGCTTCGAGGCATACGGCTATCGGATGGACGTCTATATCCACCTGATACAGACTGGGGAAGACAGGTGTACATTGTGGTGTTTCCTAAAGGTACGTTTGATTTACAATCATTAAACAAACTTATTTTTTTAATTTTCTCTCTTCTGTTTTGACTATTTCCCTCCCCTCAACAGAAGCGCCCTCTGTCTGGTCAAGCCCTCTTTTTATTCTTTTTATAACATTTTTAGAAATAAAATGTCAAACTTAAAAGTTAATATAACTTTAAAGAAAATGTCCCTCTTGTTTGGGGTTTTCTCTTGTGCATGTGTCTATTGCTACAAATTCGTACGAGATAATGCTACGAAATAATGATAAGATGTGAATTCTAATACTATTTTACCTATTCATATTCATTTCACTATACTATACATGATTATATGTATAATGTATACAAAGTAGGTCACGCCCAGGCCATGGGAGGTACCTTTACTGTAATTATAATGGTAGCTATTGAGCAGTGTCAAATTTTTTGGATAAATTTCACAAATATTGTCAAATTACATGCATACTCAAAATAGTGTTAAATTTTAGCAGTTTTTTAGAGCCTACTAGATTTAAGATAGCCCTATGAATGAAAAGTATGAAATGATTATGATATAAATATAAATATAATAGAGGGCAGAAGTTTAGATAGGCTAGTGCTAGTTAGTTATTTTTCATATAGCTCCCAATATTAAGTTCAGTGTAAATCTAACTTATATTTTCATAATCATAATGTATGTTTTAAAATTGTGACATTTTAGTGATTAAATTAGTTAACCAGATGGGATATTTTGAAAGCTTTACACTCAAATTATTAAAAGTAGTAGTATATTATTATCATGTTACTAGTTACTGTTAGATTTTAAAAAATGTTAACTCATTCTATATATTTTATATGCTGATACAGATGCATAAATCAACTTATAATTTTTGTTATAATTTTAAAGATAATTGAATAATTGAAATTGTCTTATACTATTGTAATTAAACAGTAATACAATCTGTATAATCCCTTATATCTACTTAAGTGGATGTCTTTTCATAATGCACACTTTCATTTTTAGGGGAGAAGACAAAAGAAAACTCAATACATCCTACTGAACCAACCCATTCTGTGAAATCTTATAAGCGTTTTGAAAGGCAAAAGTGTAGTGACCTTATTGTTCTTGGTCTTCCTTGGAAAAGCAGTGAAGAAGATCTTCGAAAATACTTTCAACAATTCGGAGAACTGCTGATGGTTCAGGTAAGAAACTTTTTACATCATTTGTTAAATTATATTTATAATAAAGTTGAACAAATATTTAAAATATTTTATTATTTATGATTACAAAGAAACCACAAACATAGAATTTTTTGTTTAACATAGCTATTGTGAACACCAATTTTTTTTATGATAGTCGCAGCTTTACCTATCAATGGTCTTGCTTGCAGTGTTTAGAAGAACAAATAAAATTTGTAATTTGTTTAAATTTTGAAACAATTTAGAAATGTAAATTTGCTTTTATTCAAATTATGTTGATACAATTTTCAGAAAGTTTTGTGTAAATATATTTTTCCCCTCTTCTGCTTAAATAAGATTTTCACTCCTTTGATAATTTAGGTCAAGAAAGATCCAAAAAGTGGTCAATCTAAAGGTTTTGGTTTTGTAAGATTTGCTGAGTATGAATCCCAAGTGAAATGTATGTCTCAGAGACACATGATTGATGGCAGATGGTGTGATGTGCGTATACCAAATTCCAAGGTATGTTTTCATAATCATTTTAAATCTCTTCATAGCTAAAATTTAGCACTACTGAAGTGTATCTAAAAAATACTTAAAATTATGGATTAATAATAACAGGATCTTTATATTCATAAAATTGCTTGTGTATTGCATATTTATCTTGATATTGAAGACAGTTTAAAGAACACTATTTCCAGAATTTAGTTTTTATCTTGATGAAAGAAGGTAAAAGCAAATAAGGAATTAGTAAAGATTAAATAAAATGTTCATAATTTGAACATACTTTAAGTGAGTATGCCAACAACTAACAGAAGGAGATGTGTGGTGGAAATTAATTGAGGATATGTTATATTTTATCGTTACATCTTCAATGAATCTACACTTTTAAAACCGATATTTCAGTTTTATTCTTGTTGCAGTTATAATGGTAGTTTATTGTTTCTATGCATATATCTTAACAGGAAGGTGCCCAGCAAATGATGAATCGCAAGGTATTTGTTGGACGCTGCACTGAAGACATGACAGCTGATGACTTGCGACAGTACTTTAGCAAATATGGAGAAGTAGTGGATGTATTTATACCTAAACCCTTCAGAGCATTTGCATTTGTCAGTTTTGCTGACCCTGAAACAGCACAAGGCCTTTGTGGAGAGGATCACATCATCAAGGGAGCAAGTGTGCATATAAGTGGAGCTGCACCAAAAGCTAGTGAAAAGTTAGTCATTAGAATTTATTGTACATTTGTAAACTTATAAGAAATGCTATGTAATTATAAAATGTTATGCAAAAGGCTAATCGGTTAAAAATTTTAAACCTTTTTTCTTGTATAGGTATGACAGACGAATGGTACCTAACCATGGGCATGTGGCTTATCAGGGGTCATGGGGACCAGGTCGAGGAGGAAATCCAAGCCATACAAATAGCAATATGGGTGTTGGAGGGGGAATGGGCAACAACTTGAGTATTGGAAATTTGGGACTTGGTGCATTGCAGGTGATTATTATGTCTAATGTAGTTTTCTTTTACTCTCTGAATTTTTATTCAGCAGCTGTTGTTAATAGTAAGACCACAGCTATCTCAACTCAATGCCACATAAATTATTACTTTTTGCTTTATTTTTCATTGTCATTCCTATAACTCATTCCTATGGTTGCAAATAAATGTGTCCTGTCGCATTCTGACAAACGTCTCTTTTTTTTAAATATCAATGAATGCACATGTCCTTTAAGATTTCCCGGTGATTGTTAAATAACTAATAATTTGCAGATTTGAAATATAAATCAATTTGTTCCGAAAAAATGGATGAAGTACTGAAGTCGCATAGCCGTAGGAAATAATTATTTAAATTTTTTTTAAAAATTGATGATTAATATTAGAGATTACATATTCTTTTTAATTACTGTTAGCTCTCACTTCCCAGTCTGGTGGTTTTAGCCAAATTAACATTTCAATATATAATTTCTAGCAGAGGTTGAAAGCTTTTATAATCATCATTTTATCCTCAGTTTCAAATACTTTGATGGCAATAAAAGCTCAACCTGTCATTTAAAAAAAAAAAATATATATTAAGTTGTCCCATTTTTCGTTAAGCCTATTGTATGGTCTTATTTCTCAGCTCAATCATGCTATGCTGGCAGCAGCCCAGGCTGTTTTAAGCAGCCAGACCGGGTGGGGACCATTAGGCCTCACACACCAAAGTGGAGGTGCCACCACCAACGGGGACCAATTGGTAGTGGCCACTACCACTGCTGCTCCTCATAGTATCAGCACCTCTTATGCACCTGCACCAATGGGCACCTCTAATGGAGCTGTCGTGACAGGAGCCGGTGGTGGAAACAACAGCTTTCTAGGTTGGGGAAACCAAACTGCAGAGATGCCACCTGCTCCACACACTGTGGCAACCAGCCAAGTGCCCAGCTGGGGATCAATGCCAGCGAAGGCTGGATCAGGGTGGAATTGACATACTAACAAGTGGATAGTGATATAAACAAGTGTGGGTGGGTGCTTTGCTTGGTTGATTTGAGGATTTTGTGGCGTGCATGCTTTATGGAGAAAATTGAACAGAATAAATATGAATGAATTATATATTTGGAATAATTAATATTATGAACTCGGATTATTTTGACAAGATTTGTAAATTTGTCTCTTTTAAGCAGTGTATTTTGAATAGATTTTGCAGTCTATCAGACTCAAAAGGGGACAGTGATTAAAAATTTGAATAGATGAAACTGTTAAAATTTTGTACTGCGAATGTAAAAATTGTTTCCGGCGTTAAATCACTGCTTAAATTAGAACATGAAAATTACTATTTTGCTCACTTTGCCCGCACTCTAACGATAAGCAGTGAGAACATGTTAAATTTAGTGTTAATGTTTGCATTCTTTTTCTGTTTGTATATTAATTATTTCATTTGGTTCAGTTTGCAAGGGAACTTAAAATTTCAGACATGTATTAATCCCATACCCTAATTCACTGGAGTTAAACAAGATGCCATGTAAATGGGTTGTTTTCAGGAGCGAATAGAGTTGGCACATGGGAGCTAAATGATTTAGTGTGCTGAGCTATGAAAATTTTGACTGTAATATTTACCAACTAATGAAGCTAATTGCTTCTCTTTAAAATGTACGTTTTAGTGCATGTATTAAATTTAAGTTACCCAAGTTTTGGTGACACATTAAAAGAATACAAGGATTGCGTACGTTTTACTGAGCTGGAAGTACCGGTATATGGGACATTACATGTTAAAATATCATCTTTTTTTATTTAGATCATACTGGCATAAAGTTTCAGTGAAATTAGAATTTTCATCTCTACATACATCATACTAAATGGCATAACACTTTGCAGCAAAATTGATGAAGTGATAATTGTGAAAGGTGATCATTTTTTAAAGTTAATTAATTGAACGTAGGTTCATGAGTGTAGAGACCAGGACTTTATATTTAATCGCTCGGTGCTGTACAGATTTTTCCTTTCCATACATTGCTCCATGGATGTATATTATTCATAATGGGAAGAAACATTTTATGGGTCTTGTAAATGACTTGAGACAGTACTGGGTAGTAAAATTCAGTCATGTGTCAACGGAGGTGGATAAGAATGCTTGCAAGTTTTATATTATGGATGCCGCTGCATAAGTTCTATCTAATGCAGAATATGTAAAAAGATTTGACAGCAGTAAAGGAGTGTAAATGGATGCATTCAGATAAGCTGTAAAGTATGTAAGGAGGTCATAGTCTAAACTTTGAGCTTGTTAAAACTAGTTTTGAAAATTGCTCTAGACAAGAGTAAATACAAAAGTCAAGTGCTTGCAGTCATGAGTGTTTGGGGTGTTTTGGGGGTTATTTATTTTAGCCTGATATTTTCTGTTTGATTTTGTGATAGTTTTTATAAATTTTTTTATTGAATTCAGATTGGTAGGTTACTTTTGTTATATTTTCATCACATCTGTGATGGTGAGGTCTTCTAATTATTCAGCCTGCGACAGCTTTCTGTTCACAGGAAGCTGTTTCTTCTATGACATTTTTTTTGGTATATATTTTTTTATTTGCTTGCAGTGGAAGTGATATGCTGTCCTGATGTTGTTTAGGGTTTATTTACAACCTTATTTAAAGGTCTGTTTGCATTATATATCCTGATGTTATATAAGATAGATGAATACCTTTCTGGAATAACATTAAATCCCTTTATTATTTGAAAATTAACCAGTATGCCAGCTTCAAGAGCCATGAATAAAACCATGAGAGGGGATGGGTTACAATTTGATTTTACAGAGAAAAATAGTTCCATCTTTCAGTAAGAACATAAATCATAAAGCACTTTTTTTTTTTTTTTTTTTTTTTTTTTTTTTTTTTTTTTTTTTTTTTTTTAACTTTTTTTTTTTGATTGTTTTGTTATTGTTTTGTATGTTTTATATATTGAGTATTTTATATAATA
Organism: Lymnaea stagnalis; assembly: GCA_964033795.1. NCBI lineage: Eukaryota > Metazoa > Mollusca > Gastropoda > Lymnaeidae > Lymnaea > Lymnaea stagnalis. Next base: position 529,375 of record CAXITT010000064.1, read on the forward strand.
ATAAAAAAAAAAAAACTTATCTCTATATGTATATAGTGGAATTATAGGTTTGTCCAGTGTTTCTATTCTTTATAAAAACTTTTCTGGTTGACTAAGATCTTGGAGGTGAAATTGGTTAGCTGGTTGAGGAATTACAATGGGAAATAAACATGAAAATGATGATGAGAGAAAATGTCTACAAGGATTTTGTCAAGATTTCATAAGGAGACTGTGAGAAGTTGTATAACCTATGTAAATATCAACATTCACAGTATGAAAGGAGACCAGATTCGGAATGCATTGCACGAGATTTTTTTTATTTACTATAATTTAAACTTTTTTTTCCCTATGATAATCTATTTTCCTTTTAACTTTATTACCCTGTATATTTTTTGTTGTCTTCAAGAATGTGTCTTCTGTGTTGCTAAGGATGTCATAAGGTTGGAAGTTAAGATGTAAGTGGTTAATCCAGACTATGCTCAATGCCTGAACCTGAAATATGTCTAAATTATACATGAATAGGGTTATTCGGTACAGTTTACTGAAAATGAATAAGCTCAAACCGACCATGAAATTCTTAAACTTGTATACTCACTTGATGGTTCCTTGATCAAAACTGTGTCAAATGTTTCTCATGATAGGTGACAAAAATTTGGAGGCTGTTAGTTTGCTTGCTTTTTTTAAAGAAAGAGAAAAAAACAGGTCGTGTGGAGCTTTTAAAAAAAACAATTATTAGTTGCAACATTCCCTTCCGTTGAAGGTGTGAATGATGCCTGGCAGTCGAGTTGTGAAAGATTCTGTGTCGGGACGAAATATAAAGCCAACCCACATGTGTAATATACTCATTTTCTAATCATTTTTGTTGTGGACAACGACTGTTCATGGCCTGTGAGTAAAAGCAACTTGCTTCTATGTCATTGATTGCATAAAATACTAAAGAACATCTGTCATTGATTTCTTGTCAGCTTCTCTATTAGCATTGTGCACTAAATCATCACCAGATCTGATGATTTGTTTCAGGGATCATCTGAAGCTGTTAAAGTAAAACTGGTTTGAGCAAAGTTTAAATAATTTTTTTATGAATCCATGTGATGCATTACGGTTACAATTTTTAGGTCGATTGTTGGAACATGTAGGTCGGATCAGATGCCATTCACATCTTTGGATGTTCCAACATTACCCTTTACTTTTTAGGATCTCTTTCTCCTCTATTTTTTCAACCTAACTCCAAAACATCAGTTACCAATATCACTAATTATCAGTCACCTGAAAGAAAAAAATGACCTAACTATAAATAGGGGACTTAACTGTTGAATTTGCTAAGGAAAAAAACTTTGATATTAACTGTTAAAACAGAGTACAAAATAATTATAGCCTGCATTTTTTTTTTAAAGTAATAACCTAATAACATATTCCATTGGTCTTCAATATAAAGAGCTAGTTTATATTTTGTCTTTCTGATAAAATAATAATGCTAAATTATTAAGAAATTCTTCTTATCCAAGGATTCAATTTAGACAAGTGTATAACAACCAGAGTTTATAATAAAATATCTTATATAATTATACTTGATTAACCTGTGTAATATAAATTAATTCTGTGTAGTTGCACTTTTTAAGGGAGATGCATAGTACCACTGCTTTTTGCAATAACAACCAAATCTTTCCTGATCCAAATTTCATAAAAATTTTGATAGCCACTAGAGCCCTGATTATATTTTACCTCATCTTTTAGAAATTATTCTGAAAGTAATGACATCACTTGGTGAGTGTGTGTTGATAATTTTGTACAGTTGCTATGCCTGTTGTTAAAATATTTGTATACGTTTAGATATTAGACTTTGCATGAACATGGTATATCAGTTTCTTTCTTTCCCCCCTCTTTATTCTATATTGAAGGTTTCATTTATTGTGTAGATATTCTTGTATTTAGTTCGAAGACTTCATTTTGTGTGATTTTTTTTTTTTCCCTTCTTTCTTTTATTAAATAAATAAAATAGGCATAGACAAGAAGAATTGAAGAATCACTTAATTTGTAGCTAGACCTAAATAAATTTCAGGTAAGAGATATCCATATTTAGTTTCACTCTAATTTGGTATATTGGGTAGGATTAGTGCAAGAAATGTATTCATACAATGTTTATCATCAATATAATGGGGCCAATATTGAATTTCCCCCAGTGGTCTTGTACATATTCTTGAAGTTGAAGGCAACCACGGCTAGAATTTTTTAAAATAAAAAAAAAACTGTTAATGTTTCTTAGATTTATAATGATGGTAAATTAATTTACTTGTTAAGTTATTAATTAGAAACAATAAATAAAATTATCTTAGTTGTAAGGCTGTTTATGCTAGAAAATATGGTGATAAAGATTTCTTGGTGGAAATTAAAAGTAAATAAGTCATGTTCAGTGATCTATATAGACACTTATTCCAGATTCATGTACTATTTCATATGTATAGGTACAATTTAAAAAAAAAACAAACATTTTGATAAGTAAAGCTGAAAGAATGTTGATATTAATAAAATGCCTTTCCAAACATTCTGTTTATCACTCACACAAAATAATGGTATTAAAATGTCCAGCTGTCAACATGTCCTGGGTTAGATTTCATACAAATTCAAATGCTGTTTAGGGAGATGGCACATGTTTTTAAACATTTTCTTCTAGTTTTGCTTAATGAAGAACAACTTTTAAGATATTTTATGGCAACTAATTCTTATCTTGAAGTGTTAAAGGTAAATGAAGTCAGGGTTTAATTCCCACGTGAGCTTTGCTATATGCTGTGACACTGTTTAACACAGGTAGTGTTGTTGTTTGATTCTAAAGATTTCACACGAACTTGTAATTTGCTGACATTTGCAGTATATTAGCATTGTTTATTTAGGAAATAGTCTTAAAGTTTTTCCCTTTTAAAAAAAAAATGCTTGTGAATTCACAAACAAAAATTTTATTTTTTACTACTTTCAAAATATTGCTGGTACAAAAATAAGCTCTTGTGCCAACAGGTTTTGAATTCTTTCTTAGCACTTTTATCATGAGTTATGTTCACTTTTAGACATGGTGGTTTCAAGACTAATTCCTCGGGGATTTCCTATTACTTAGCAGATTTCTTTCAACTTATTATCTTCTTGGTTTGTGTCTTTCCTTCCAAGTTTGGAATATTTGATTGGTTTGATTTTCCGTATAATTTAAATAAAAATACATTTTACATCCTAATTGAGAGAGTGAAAGTTTGAAGCCTAATATTGAGAAGATCATATAACCCAAATTTAACGTTTTTTTTTAAAAAAAAGAACTTTTGTTTAAACTTTTGAAATACACATAAAATTTATTCACGGAGAAATGCTTAATTAAAACATTTTAGTAACTGAATGAGTCAGAGCAAAAAGAAACAACTGGATTATACAATTACTGTCATGTGTTGTTTCTTGAAGTTGAAGGACTTTTATTCCACTTGCATTCACCAGGAAATGTTTTCTTCTCTTTCTTAGGCTCTTTTGTTTAATTTAACAAAGTACAGAGTTAATAAATTGAAATACATGAAGTCTCTTTTTTAGTCTTGCTTTATGTTATTTGAAAACTTGTATTGTTCTTTTCTTTTTTTTTGTCTGACGGAACTATTTGATCAGATTTTGACTATTCACATTTCTGAGACTCTTGTTACAAATGGAATATCAACTATTGCACAATGTATTTTTATATCACTCGGTCATCCGTCGCGCAAACATTTTAGAGCAAGATAAAAGTCTTTGAAGTGTTTTTCTCCCTTTTGAAATACCAGTGCTTAACCCTGGTGTGACTTAAGACAACATATAATAATTTGGTTTGTCTATCTCGATCATCATCCTCGTCCTGTCGTGATCAACGAATTTAGTGTTCCTCAAAGGCAAATGTTTGTCAGACATCATTTAATCTCTGCTTGAAGTTGAATGACGTGACTTCAGTCACCGTGTACATCCCTACTCATTAGTTTATTCATAGTAAATGGGAAACCCCGTGTTATTTAAAACTGCCTCGGCCAATGTCTCCTCCTATTGAAATGTTCAGGATAATACCACCACTGAGATTTTACACGTTCAGCATAATTGTCCAAAAAATTTGACTCGTTCTGCGGCTGCTTTGATTGTACACGAAAATGAGAACTCTCTGCTGTGACTGGCTTCGTGTACACATTGCTACGACGGTTTACTCTGTAACGTTGGTATGATTCTTCTTGCTTTTGGCCAAGAGATAAATGGAGCCTCTTTGAATCTAAATTTAGTTTCATGGGTAACTGCAAATCGTTTACTTCTAGTGTATATTCCTTCCCAACGGTCAGTCTGACATTCGCACCTTCGTGTAGGGTTTGATGGTTTCTCATGATCGACCTGTCATTTTCTTGTAAAATATTTCCGCTTGCGTCCAAGTGGGCACCGCTCGAGTCCAAGTGGGCACCGCTCGAACGAGGTCGTGAAGTTCTATATCCAAGAGTGTTAGATCTTTGGCGTTTCCTTACTTTCAATCCCGAGGGTTTCCAAAAGTTTGTTGATCGTAAATCTGTTTTCAATATTACCGGTTGCGAGTATTTGCCAGCACCACTGACCATAGAATGTCTAAATCGTGAAGGGTCGTTTGGTGTCTTGTGTGATTTAAAGCTGGATGGCTTCTTCTTGGTAAATTGTTCGTCTCTCGTTGGAGAGCTCTGCGAAGATTCAGGCCCCGAAGCGCTTGAATTTCGTGTTTCAAAATCTGTTTGTGTACCGGTAAGTGTAGGATCGGTAGACACTTCGCGGTGAACTTGCCCCGATGCCAGGATTTTCTTCGTAAGACCACCGGCGAGTTTAAAAATGTGTAGAGCATCGTCTAGTCTACCTTGATGGAGAGCCTCTTGGAAATGAATCGCGAAAGTTGAAGTTAACAGTGGTTTAATTTTGGCATAATCGCTTATCAAGTTACTAGCCAGCTTGTTAATGTTTATCTTAAGCAACTCATGATCCGTCTGTGAATCTGATCCACTCTTCTTACGCTTAGTCGCGATAATCTTTCCAGCATTCTTAAGGACACCCTGCAAGGCCCTTTCCAAGTAATCGTTTAAGTCGAGTATATCATCAGTTCGCCCATTCACATTTCGGTAGTTTTCCCGGGCCTCTCTGCCCGCCCTGAACAATTCTCTTGGGATTGTTGATTCATCCAAGGTGCTTTCGGATTCATTCAAAACTTGACCACTCGCTACATTGTAGACTCTTGGTCTGTCGCTCTCCGTGGCTGGCGCTGTCTCGTTTTCATGATACAGCGATGTCTGACTAGTGTTGAAGATTTTAGGGAAAAATTCAGCTGGGCCATCTGGAGTAATATCTGTTACTGTTATGGGATGGTCTATATAATTGTTTCTGGGTTCTGCCTGACCAGGTATCCCCTGGTTATCATTTGGTGGCAGAGTTCCAAACTGCCCAGCCACACCTGGTACCAGATTATGTAGTGCGGGAGGAGGGTTTACACCAAGCTGGTTCTGTTGACCCACGTTAAGGTTGGGTTGCAGCTGACCTGGATTTGGTGCTGTAGGAGCGTTACCCCGGTAGGATGGTTGTTGAGGTAAGGTTGGACTTTGCTGAACATAGACTTGATCTGGTCTTCTTTGTTGTTGCTGCTGGTTAGGCTGAGCTGGGTAGGCCTGGTTAGGCTGAGCTGGGTAGGCCTGGTTAGGCTGAGCAGGGAATGCCTGTTTAGGCTGAGCTGGGAATGCCTGGTTAGGCTGAGCTGGGAATGCCTGGTTAGGCTGAGCTGGGAATGCCTGGTTAGGCTGAGCTGGGAATGCCTGGTTAGGCTGTATCTGAATTATATTAAACCCATTCGAAAGAAGGGGGTTGACTTGTGGGTTGCCATTATTTGGTTGGAGTTGACCAAAGCCATTCCCACCTAGCATACCACCCGCTCCTTGAACTTCCAACCCAGGATTTTGTACATTACCATTGACACCTGATGCAGCAGGAAACTGCACCGCATTTGGATAGGCTGCTTGTGCATTTATAAAGACAGGTATTTGGTTGGCTTGTTGGGGGACTACTCCTCGAAGCCCAAAAGGTCCCGCCACGCCATCACCAAGCGGGCCGCCATCCGGTTGACCAAAGGCACCCGGGATAAGACCTGCATTGCCAACCAGCCCAACTATTCCGCCCGGTGCGTTACCCTGCAGTCCTACAATCCCAGGAACTCCCGCAGGATTGTTAGCAAGTTGTGGGAACAGGGCACCCAGCAAATTGACCAGACCGTCCCTTGCAGTAGGGGCAGCTGGAGCCGTCGTGTTCTCCGGGGCGGCGGTGGTGTTGACCTTTGGGTTTGGGGTTGTCTGACGACGTCTGGAGGTTCTGAGCTGTTGGTTGCACCACACCTCGGAGTCTCCTTTGCAGGTCTGGAAATAAGTTTTAAAATGTCAACGGCATCAACTTCATAGGAGCAGTAAACATGGGCGCCGCAGAAAACTTTCTAGGGGGGGGGGCAAAAAAATCGATTAACTTTCGGGGGGGGGGGGGGGGGAAAATTTTT
>CAXITT010000064.1:540646-562792 GCA_964033795.1 Lymnaea stagnalis
TAAATTTCCCCCCCCCCCCTCCCCAACTATTTTGAAATTTGTGGTGGCCCAAAATAGGGTTTTCCTCGTGACCCAAAAAATCCTCGTCAAGGCCCAAGGTAAACATACACAATGGGTTTGATTGGAAAGCTGTTCTACAGTATCCTCCTCTATCCAAATGTTTTTTCCACAAGAGTACTCATCCGAGGACTGCTCTTCACCAACTGTGCAGCCCTAACGCAAGACAAGGAAACAAACCACATCATCGTGTAGCTAGCCTCTGTCACGTCTGCTGGACCGACCATCAGCCTTAGACATTTTTGAGAACTTCACAGACCTTAGATTTAGCCTACCATCTCCTGCTCAAGAGTTTTAAGCAGGGACGTCAGTGGGAAGGGAAGGGTACCACGGTACCCTTATTAAAATAAAATCGTTACATAATTTAAGTGTCCTATTCACAAATTCGTAACCCTACACACACCCTACCTTAACAACAACAACACAAATAAAAAAAATGTGTGATGCCATTTATGGCTAGCCCTGTTACTAGGTTTGCCACTGATCTATTGTGTATGCAATAGCCTATTTTATTGATATTAAGGTTACTAAAATAAGGGGCCGTCCATAATGTGCGGAACGATAATTTGGGAAATTATACCCCCTCCCTCCCCCTGTTACAAAATGTCACAAACCTCAGCAAACTCCCCCCACACCCACACACAAAGTAACCCACACGTTCGAACCAAAATTTGTTTTATATGATTAAAAACTAATTAAAATTTCATATAAAAAGACTTCACTATTAAAATATTAAAATTACATAAGTGACCTATCCTGTCAGAAGAAGACACCCATCACAACAGAAAGTTCAACACCACAGTCAATTTGAGGTTTTATTTTATAAAAATGTGACCCCCCCTCCCCTGGTCACAAACTGTCCCACTTAGAAGTTGTCATTTAAAATAATTGCGTTTTGCACATAGGCTATGTTATAGACATTTACATTTTAAGCACTTAGCGTACAATATATATTATCACGTTCCTTCAAGATCAAGAGTTTTGCGCCCCCGCTCCCACCCCTATATGAAGAGACTCTGCAGCTGGCAGAGAATACTGCCCCTCAATACAAAGAAAAAAATGCCACCCGGGGGCTGACACCCACTCCATCCCCTTCCTTCGCCACTGTCCCACCCACATACAGAGAAAGAGAGAGAGAGAGAGAGAGAGAGAGAGAGAGAGAGAGAGAGAGAGAGAGAGAGAGTCGTGAACATACCAATAACACAACATACAGTAACATATATAGAGCCACCATAATCAATAACTGCAAAATTAACACCCACACCATCCCCCCCCCGCGCCACTGTCCCACCCACATACAGAGAAAGAGAGAGAGAGAGAGAGAGAGAGAGAGAGAGAGAGAGAGAGAGAGAGAGAGAGAGTCGTGAACATACCAATAACACATCATACAGTACCATATTTAGAGCCACCATAATCAATAACTGCAAAATTCTAATCACGACGAAACAAATTACAATTGAAATAGAGACGCAAAACCCTGCAGTAAAGGTTTGGATACATGAAAACATACTGCGATAAATATAGATAAATTCTTTTATAGAACGAATAAAAAAAATAAAAAAAAGAGATGTTGAGATTCTCAGAGATGAGTGCGTCAGTATGAAACTGAAATAAAGTTTTTAAGTCTGGACTAGAGTGGACCCTACTTTCGGTATTGGCATTGGACATTGGATTGGACACAGTATCATCAGTACTACAGTCAGTCACTGACAAAAGTCAAAATAGAAACACAATTTTTAAAAAATATACGTTTTTCTTTTCTTTTTTTCCCCCAATATCTACAGAAGAGAGAATAAATATGACAGACATCAAAGTAACGCCATTAGGTGGGTTTTTGTTATTTAAATAACATTAAAGAGTGATAGACTGTTTAAAAATGTAGGCCTTGGTTACTTGGTTGGCTAACCTAAAAAAATACAATTTTTATGAAATTGCTGATTTTGTGGAGTCAGTTCCACTATTTTCTTTTTTCAAAATTTAGTGGTACTGTCAGTGTATGTAGTTGAAGTGACAGGGTATGCCTAATGTATGACTATTGTAGGCTATTCTAGTATTCTGTAGAAGAATGATGCTGAGTTTTAGTTTATGTGTAGCACTGTGTGAGTGTACAATGTAGTCTAACTAAACTAATGACAATGTCCCTTAACTTCTTCTGCACACTTTATCGGGGAGAGGCATTACATTGAGGTACAGTTTGTGTTTTGGACTTTTGATCCACCAACAGCATGGCCTTTTTCTGGCCCTGAAACTGGAGTGCCTGCTACTGTAAGCTTGCAATGCAGGTTGGTTGACAGTGACAGGCATTTTGACCAGATGGCCCAACCATTTTCTTTTTTTGGGCCATATACTAGCTGATTTTGTTTTAAGTCCTGTTCCGATTTTGGTTCTTTCTCACTTTTGAAGATTTTTTCCTTGATACTTCCATTTTGAAGCCAGGTCTAACACTGGTAGGTATTACTATTGTTCTCCGTATTTTTTCTAGGGTGTCTTATTATCAAAGCTTTATGGTATTTGACTGCATTCACCCTCTTCACTCTTGTCTCGATCCCTCTATCTATTTTTCTTTATTCAGGGAAAATGCTTACCATAATGACCATGCCATATATTTAAACTTTGGTGTTGATGGAGCAGCTGAACACTGATAGTAATGTCCAGTTTTTGTGGGGTACCACCTAATGATATGACCTCAGTCTTTTCTTTGTTGATTTTCATTCCATAAATTTTGCTTGTGCTGTTCAGACTATCAACTGTCAACATGGCTCTGCTGCTTCCTTGTTATTGTTTGGGATGTATTGGTCATCAAAAAATATCAATTTACTAAATGTCTTGAGATTTAGATTGCATCTTTTGTGATTTTGTCCTTAAATATTATGAAGAACCCTGTTTGTCTCCAGATTTTACTTCAAACCGTTTAGAGTCCATTTGTAAAAAATAACTTGACAATAATGATTCACAATCTTATTTATATTAATAATAATAATAATAATAATAAGAGGTCTTATATAGCGCGGTACCCCAGCCTAGGGCAGGGCTCACCACGCTGTACATAAAAATTTTATCTAAAGAGACATAATCATGACATTAAAATAAAATACATTTATGAAATATAGAACAGCGAAAAAAATGTATATTACCATGGTAAAAAGTGTCACTAGCATTCATTAGCGACATGATCGTGCCTACTCTACTGCATATATTATAATTTATAGGCCTGATAAAGTGAGATTATTTTAAAATCAAGTATAGACCTATTATTTTTAAAAAGCGCTTTACTTTCATTTTAATTTTTGAATGCCTAATGCCCTTTTCAATAAAAAAATAGCATAATATTATTTAAGTCTATTTTTACAATAAAATAATGTTTAGCAATAATGCTACTGCTAGATATTACCATATTTTACGGACTATAAGACACACCTTAATTTTTAAGCAATTAAAAAAAAATAACAACATTTTTACCATTTATATAATAATTTAGAGTATACGACGCACCTGAATTTTGGAGGCAATTTTTCTCATAGTCTGTAAAATGCGGTACATGCCAGAAAAAGGTGCATAGAAAGATAGGCCCATTTTCTAATATAATATATGCAAATGATAATAGTATTAATAGCAGTGGCGTATCTAGGATGAGGAGAAGAATATTAATTTCCCCGGCGGCACTTCTGGATTTTATATAAAACATTATGTAAATGATGTGTGTGTGTGGGGGGATACACTTTTGGGAGTTTGCCTTCGTGGGCAGCATTTAGTCTAGATACGCCGCTGTATTACTATACAGTGCCGCTGTATTAGCAATATTTGTTGCAACACTTGTATCCCTATATAGCTATATAGGCCTATCAACAAAGCGTAATTCATTAAACAATTTTAACATTTAAACTAGAAATCATTTGAATTTTACCTTGACTCAAGCAGCAATGTAGCATAAGCACATGCACAATTTGGAGGTCTATAAATGAAACATTTGCTTTATTTTGAAAATACAGAATAATTATAAAATTTGAAATTTCTACTATGCTGTTTCCATGTCGGTATTAAAATCATTTTTTCTTTTCCTAAAATATACAATAAAAACAGGTGCTGGTCAGGGTAAGTTGGCATTATTTTATTATCAAGCATGAAAAAAAGTTATCGCTCATTCAAAAGCATTATTAACTTATGCCATTTACACACATTATTTTACCAAGCCCACCCATTTTTCTCAAAAAGTTGATATAGCAAAATTTAAGAAAATTAGAAGCAAGCCCTTCTATTATAACACAATATTGTTCTCTTTCACTTGTGGTGCTTTGATTTAAATTTTACCATCAATATTTTGCTCTCTTTGTTACAGATTAATACCCTTACTTAATCATATGAATATGGTGTGATGTTTGTTTTATGTTCCTTGATTATTCCTTGTGCTTTTAACACATTTAGATGTTGGCCGCAGCTGCATTCTTATCAGCATTGGTGGCAAAAATATTATGCTGGATTGTGGGATGCACATGGGTTACAATGATGACGTAAGTTCATAAATAATTATTGTAAAATTATAAATTTTGTTTATGACAATGCTAATATGACGTGTTTTAAACCACAAACTGTAAGTTAGAATCTGGAATCCATGGGTATCCATCTTTCAAATGATCCCCTATAGTAGTTTGGCGTTTCGAGCCAAATAGTACACTGGCCAGCACCTTAAGTTTTGCTGATGACAGATTATATAGAAAGTGACAGAAATGTATTGAAAATCATAATTATTCCACTTAATATGTCTTCCTTCTGGTTTGGATCCTCTTGGCTTTTGACATTTTTTTTAGTGTTTTTATTTATAAGAAATTAACAGTGCATGAGTTTATATGTAAAATAATTTATGAATCTTTTAGGCAGGCAAACAATAATTTACAGATATTATTTTGTAACATTTATATTTTCCTAGAGGCGCTTTCCTGACTTCACATACATTGCTAGAGAAGGGCGACTTACTGATAGAATTAACTGTGTAATTATCAGGTACGTGACAAGAGGTAGCTTCGTGTATCACTTAAAAAAAATAAATAATATGCATGGCAATATGTTATTAATATTTAAATGTTAAAAACATTTTGAAATTAAAATTGATGATTGTTATTTTGTGATTTGGATGCAGATTAATTCTAGCACTTTTTAAAAATATTTTATTTTCAGCCATTTTCATCTAGATCATTGTGGTGCTCTACCATACATGACAGAAATGGTTGGCTATGATGGACCTGTGTACATGACTCATCCAACCAAAGCCATTTGTCCTATACTCTTGGTAATTATATTCACTATAAATAGATGACTTTATTTATTTTGCTTACAACACAGACAGTAGGTTTGAAACGTTTATCTGAATCCTTAATAATTTATATTATAAACCATGATGAGTCCATGATAATTAATTTTTTTATTTTAAACCTTTTTTTTTAATAAGTAAAATTTATGCTACTTTTTTTTATTTTAAAGCAGTATATACTTTTAACTTTCTTGATGAGAGAACAAAAATATAAGAGAAAAATACTCATTTGTTGGATGGGAATAGAAAATTTAGCCTGTCTGCAATTCTTTACAATTGGAATATTATTTTTATGCTGGAAAAATTGTAGCTACTACTTGGTAACGGTCTCCTTAAAGCTACCATTCTGATTTACTTGAAATTAGCTAGGTGTGTCGCTCAAATTATGTTTCATTGTTTATTATTTGACAGGAGGACTATCGCAAAATTACTGTTGAAAGAAAAGGAGAGACCAATTTCTTTACATCAGAGATGATTAAAACATGCATGAAAAAGGTCATCACAGTCAATCTCCATCAAGTTATTCAGGTCAGTTTTCTTGGTTTCCCACTTTTACATCCATTTAATCAGAAATCTCTACAAAAAGTTGGCAGTGTTATCTAGAAGGAATTAAGGAAGTATTTAAAAAATAATCCTATCCATGTAAAAAAAACCTCGTTGCCATTATAACAGTGTTGGAATGCGATAAAGCTTTCAAGTAAATCAATGAAACAAAAACAGTTTGTGTAAATAAAACATTCTTATTCTTTTCTTTCATTTTTAGGGGGAAGCATACATTATGTAAATTTAATTTTTACTTACATCAATGTTTTTTGTTGTACTGATGAAGGCATTTGCTGGAACATTTGCATTATGTGTGACCATAACTAAAGCCTAACCTATTTTGTTTTATTTACACAAACTGTTTGTGTCTCATTGATCAGTGCCATTAAAGTGTCTTGGGATAGGATGAACATTAAGTTTGATCTATAAACATGAATAAACCAAAAGTCACAATATAGTCTTGTCTATACCTTATTTGCATACATTGATAAAAATGGCAATAAGGCACAGTCAAATTTAACATTTCCAAAAATATTTAAAATATGCACAAGTGTGTTTTTACATTATATGTGGCGGTGCACCATTTTATTTAAGGATATGAACCTCTGTTTTAAAGATTGCAATTTCTTTTATCACATTTTAAATAATAGAACAAATTACCCACTGCAGTGAAGTGCATATCCCTACATGGTAACTATATTACTGCATTGCTGATCAATCCTTGATTTCCTCTGAGCTTATCTGAAAAGTACACTTTGTCTTATAGGTTGATGATGAGCTAGAAATTAAACCCTACTATGCCGGTCATGTACTAGGAGCCGCCATGTTTCAAATTCGAGTTGGTCAGAGCTCAGTTGTTTATACAGTAAGTCTTTTTGTATTTGGTAGGGAGTACTATTTTTGGTCTAAAATTTGGTAATAGAACTGCATCATTCTATCATACTTGTGGGAAATAACCAAATGATCATGGTGTTTTAAATATTAAGATGGACATTATGAAATTTTTAAAAAGATTGACCGATTAGTTAAGTATAAATTTAAAAAAGCGAAAAGCAGGCCATTTCATGCAATACCGAGTCCCCAAAGAATTTCTATTCATGTAATGTTATCATTTTTCATTTTTGAGTTTTTTCCTATAACAAACTTTTAATTACTTTTTTCAACCTCTTGATTTTTTTAGGGTGATTACAACATGACACCTGACAGACACCTGGGTGCTGCTTGGATTGACAAGTGTCGGCCTGACCTACTGATCACAGAGTCAACTTATGCCACAACAATTCGAGACTCAAAACGCTGCAGGGAGAGAGACTTCCTTAAAAAAGTCCACAGCTGTGTGGAGAAGGGAGGAAAGGTGAAAACAATTTTGCGTCTCCATGTGCCCTAAATGTATCATCCATCAAACCTGCATGAGGCCGCACTACAATCGTGTCATCTGAAACCATCAGACATGACACATGCTGTTAATCAGCTTGCAGTTTCAACTTTCGACCATCACAAACATTTTAAGGAAAACTTGGAACTCAGTCATTTAGACCTGAACTGGCTAGTCTTGTTTATTTATATAATTTTTGATAATTCATAAGCTTATTTTGAGTGGCAGGGGTAAACGGTTTTCTTTTTTTGTTATTGTTGTTGATAACTGATAACACAAGCTTATTTTAGTTGTAATGTGAACAAATTTAATTGCTCTGCAGGTGAAAGAGTTCTGAAGAGTTTCTAATTTCTTGAGTTTTTACGAAGATTATCTTTTATTTGTTGTAGGTCCTGATTCCAGTATTTGCCCTTGGCAGAGCCCAGGAGTTGTGTATCCTGTTAGAGTCATACTGGGACCGCATGAATCTTAAAGTTCCCATCTACTTCTCCCTAGGTCTCACAGAAAAGGTTTGCTAGGAACCTAGGATTTATTTCTTCACTAGAAAATTTTTAAATTTCATTAATATATTACATTGATGTGTGTTACGCTTAGTAAAAAAACAAATGAATTCACATGTTTTTTTTTTTTACACATTCTTATCTTCAGGCAAACCATTATTACAAGCTGTACATCACCTGGACCAGTCAGAAAATTAAAAAAACCTTTGTCCAGCGAAATATGTTTGAATTCAAACACATTAAGGTAAAAGCTGATATAAAAAATCCTTCTAGCTTTTAAGAAATGTATCTACTGTTTTGCATGTCAGTTGAAAAACAGTACATGTATTCATTTATTTTTAAGGACCCAAACAAAATATTTAAACACAATTCTATTAACTACATCTTATAGGAAATATCTAAACTGGACAAATTTTTTTATTTGAAATGTTTTCATAAAGTCTTTTTGAATATTTTAAAAGTTATTTCAGTTACTTATACTTAATGTTTGAAATATAAAGCAGATATCTGAGTTGTGGTGTATTGTTGGTCTGATCACCTGGCTCCTTCACTTTTGCAGGCATTTGACAGGGCTTACATTGACAACCCAGGGGCCATGGTTGTGTTTGCTACACCAGGAATGTTGCATGCTGGACTGTCCCTGCAGATATTCAAACGCTGGGCACCAAATGAAAACAACATGGTACATGCAATGTTATATAAACGTGTAATGAAAACTTGTAAGATGATAGACATTTTCATTAATCCTTGTTCGTACTTGTCAATTATGGCTTATTGAAAACATATGAAGGGATCAAGGGAAAAACCAGTGATGTCAGTTTTTCGATGTCAGTTTTTCAAAATTTCTATGTTATCTCCCTTGTGTTTACATTCCATTTAATAGCATAATATGATACATAGGTCCAACTGAAAAAAGCAGCGTAGTCAATAAATAAATACGTAGACATCTTGATATTTTCATACTTTTATGAGGAATTTTCCAACTTTAAATTCAATTTTCTCAAAACTCTCAAAACCTGACATCACTGGTTTTTCCCTTGAGCCCTTCATATATATTAGTAATATAAAAGCAATGGGTTGAAGTTGAAGCCAACTTTTATTAATTGTTCTAAAATTATCTTTTCATTAGGTGATCATGCCTGGATACTGTGTAGCTGGGACTGTAGGTCACAGGATCTTAAATGGAGCCAGAAAAATTGAAATGGAAAATAAACAAGTGGTAAGTTAATCAATAAATTCTCCCATTTTCTATATGGGATATGCAAAGCTGTAAGATATGGGGATACTTTTGATTTAATCCAATCTTTGTTGGAAAAGAATGTGGAATTATTATTATTTTTTTAACCCTTTCATATGTAGTCAAACCAATGTTTGAAATGACATATGGCAATAATTTCATTTTAAAAACTTAAAGGTGTAAATTGATTACAAATGCCTATTGCCGGTACCTATTAAACATCTGCTTTTAATTTAAGAAAATAGAGGAACAAGGTATGTTGAAGCTTGAAATGAAAAGACAGGACAATAAAAGCAGAGCATGTTGGCTAAAAGCCTTCTTCAGCAGACAGGACAAAACAAGAAACAACAAAGTAATAGAAAACAGCATCTATTGTTCTTCATGTTGTAGGGAAGCCATTGTCCTGTCTTTTCATTCCAAGCTTTAACATACCTTGTTCCACTATTTCCTCCACACAGCTTGAGCGCATACCGTCATTTATTATCTTTTAATTCAAGCTCCTGTTACATTGTTTAACTCATTGTCCTTAAAAACATCAATGGAAGTGCATTTTGTTGTTGGCAGATTGAGGTCAAGATGGCTGTAGAATACATGTCATTTATTATCTTTTAATTCAAGCTCCTGTTACATTGTTTAACCCATTGTCCTTAAAAACATCAATGGAAGTGCATTTTGTTGTTGGCAGATTGAGGTCAAGATGGCTGTAGAATACATGTCATTTATTATCTTTTAATTCAAGCTCCTGTTACATGTTTAACCCATTGTCCTTAAAAACATCAATGGAAGTGCATTTTGTTGTTGGCAGATTGAGGTCAAGATGGCTGTAGAATACATGTCATTTATTATCTTTTAATTCAAGCTCCTGTTACATGTTTAACCCATTGTCCTTAAAAACATCAATGGAAGTGCATTTTGTTGTTGGCAGATTGAGGTCAAGATGGCTGTAGAATACCAGTCATTTATTATCTTTTAATTCAAGCTCCTGTTACATGTTTAACTCATTGTCCTTAAAAACATCAATGGAAGTGCATTTTGTTGTTGGCAGATTGAGGTCAAGATGGCTGTAGAATACATGTCATTTATTATCTTTTAATTCAAGCTCCTGTTACATGTTTAACTCATTGTCCTTAAAAACATCAAATGGAATGGCATTTTGTTGTTGGCAGATTGAGGTCAAGATGGCTGTAGAATACATGTCATTTATTATCTTTTAATTCAAGCTCCTGTTACATGTTTAACTCATTGTCCTTAAAAACATCAATGGAAGTGCATTTTGTTGTTGGCAGATTGAGGTCAAGATGGCTGTAGAATACATGTCATTTATTATCTTTTAATTCAAGCTCCTGTTACATTGTTTAACTCATTGTCCTTAAAAACATCAAATGGAATGGCATTTTGTTGTTGGCAGATTGAGGTCAAGATGGCTGTAGAATACATGTCATTTATTATCTTTTAATTCAAGCTCCTGTTACATGTTTAACTCATTGTCCTTAAAAACATCAATGGAAGGGTATTTTGTTGTTGGCAGATTGAGGTCAAGATGGCTGTAGAATACATGTCATTTATTATCTTTTAATTCAAGCTCCTGTTACATTGTTTAACTCATTGTCCTTAAAAACATCAATGGAAGTGCATTTTGTTGTTGGCAGATTGAGGTCAAGATGGCTGTAGAATACATGTCATTTAGTGCACATGCAGATGCCAAAGGCATAATGCAACTGATATCTCACTGTGAACCTCGTAATGTCCTCTTGGTACACGGTGAGGGGGAGAAAATGGTGTTTCTCAAAAACAAGATTCAGCAAGAATTTGGTAATAGATGTTTACCATTTTTTTCTGTAAAATATTCTTATTTAAATGGTAATCTACTTTAGTTTATCTGTATTTTATAACTTTTTTTCTAACCACCATACTTCAAAAAATTGACATTCCACCCATCAATTGTAAAATTTATATTCTGAATAAGCTGATATGATTGCATGCATACAAAGTTATTTCAATTAGTTTTTAAAAATGTGTTTAATAATACCTAATTTCTGAGAAACTAGTTCCAATTCTATGCTATTTCAGGCATTGATTGCTTTATGCCAGAAAATGGAGAAACCAGCATCATAAAGACAAAACATAACATTCCTCTTGATACATCATTAAACCTGCTAAAGCGGCAGTTGGTCCCTGCTGATGGTAAACATTTAGGATCTCCTCTCTAAATTAACATTTATTGTGCGAGAGTGATAGTAGTATGCATATAATGAGAACATCATATCTGTCATAGTGAAAAAATACATTGGTACTTTGGCATGAGAATATTCTTATAACTAGGTATTTTTATTTTATTTTGGAGACACTGGAAGAATGGCTGCTTTAAATTTAGCGTTGAAAATTTTCATTTGTTAATTTATTTTAACCTTATCAGTCTGGGTAAGATAACATTTATTTGGGTGTGGATAAAATGGTTTAAATAGGCTAAATAATTCTCTTACATTAAGTGGATTTAAAAAAATAAATAAGGAAAGCTTATAATATTTTTAAAATAGATTTCATATTATATTATACGTTATTATTTGAATCAGAATCAGAGGAGCCAGACCCAAAACACTTGAAAGTTTTACATGGAGCCCTGCTGATGAAGGGAAGTGTAAGTAATATTTCCTTATAAGTGATTATTAGTCATTATTATCTTAGCTGGTCCGCAAAAGTATACAAATTTAAAATATTGAAAAGATGGTAATCAATAACTGGGCAATCAATCCCTGCTGAAATTCAAATAATTCCTTGGGGTTTGTGACACTGAAATGTTTCATTACCACGATGATAAGGAAATCTAATGAAAATTTACATTTTTTTAAATTGACAAGGTGATAGAAATTCAATGTTAATGGTTTTAAACTATTTCTATTAAAGAAAATAAAACCTTTGGTGACATGGTGCAGAGCTATAATAATTTATTCAATAAGAAGCTTTCTGAAATAAAGTTTGCTTCTGGCTAAAGTTACGTTTAGAGGTATTGCTTCACTAAGAAAACAATTATATTACAAATATATATTAATCAGCTCTAAAAATAGCCTTCAATTTGATGTATCTTGTAATTGTCATTGAAAATTTATGTTTAATGTCTTGTGACTGATGTAGGGGTAGTTTCTTTAGACTTCTGACACCATTTATAACGATCATAAATGTGTGGGTTATGATATTACTTGTAGAGTTGTAGTTATCGCTCACACTATTCATCCACATTTACATACGTCCATGATTATCCAAACAATTACCAGAGCCAGAGAACTCATTGAATTAGCATCACGACATTTATTGACTGATCAACAAACACATAATAAAATAATATCTCTGTAGATCAGAGCAAAATATAATTCTTCCTATAACTTCTTCCACTTCACAATCAACATTAAGATGTTGTTCAATAACTAGGTGATCGTAGCAAGCGCTAATAAAAATATCTCCAACCGTCACCGTTGGTCTTCTTTCATCCCATAATTCCTTCACTTCCTGTTTTTTCTACTTAACAAAACAATCCATTATTTTTCGAAACAAAATTGATATTTAAATATTCGATCTGTGACAATTAACATAATTTTATGCTATAAAATGGTACCCTCAGCGAATGCAATTGGCCGAACCAGCTACAGCGTTTAGAGAACTGGGTCTGGAGGAATATGAACTACGGTTCACATGCAACATAACACTTGAAGAGGAGGGCGCAGTTTCTAACACAATTGACAGGGTTTATAGAATTCTGCAAAGGTATGTATATTTTTTTTACTGTTGTAGTTTATATAGTCTTAACACATATGCTTTTCTTATACTAGGGTGTCAAAGTTTCTCTTTATATTTTTGGAGTTCACTCAATGGAGCTGTTACAAGCAGGGCAGTTTAATTTGAATAGTAACTAAGATAAATTAATCAAATTATCTATTGCATGATATACATTTTTTTAGAAAGTTATTTATTTTAAATTTTACTATTTCTAACTTGCAGTTCCATTTAAAAAAAAAGACTATTTTATTCTCACCATCTGTCCATTGCATTCTTTATAGTTAGTGGCCCTGACCTTTAACTTTCTTCTTCTGACATAAGAGAATTTCCCAAGTGCGCTGTCCAGTTTTCAAATGATGGCTCCATTACTGTTGGTGAGTCCGTGTTAGTGAAAGTGTCAGGAGAAGAAGATAGCAAAAACATTTTGGTGTCCTGGTCTCATCAGGTATGTAGGATTAATGTTATTTGAAGTGAGTAGATGAGGCCGCAGGTTCAGATCTTGCAATGTTGTATTTTCGTGATAAGGGTTTGGCCATGGATTAAGCAGAGAAAAAAACACCAGCAAGGCAAAGCCCATTTCAGGCAGAATGAAACATAAAACTTTAATTGTCAACAAAAATAAACAGGATTATTTATGAAATTTAAAAAAACCATGTATGTGATACTTAGGTCTGGACATGTGATATTAATTGTGATCAGGAGTGGGGCTAAAAGGAGAGCTCATAAATGCAATCTGTTTCTTTTCTGTTTAACGGGCAAGTGATAAATTATGTTGAACTAAAATAAATTTTTAAAAAATGAAGGGTATGTGGCTAAAGAGATTTAGGAGCCACATGCTTATAACATTAACTGGAGTATGGCTGTGATGCGGTTAAGCTATTTTAGTTTTAGGCATTAACTTTTGTGATCACAATCAATTGATCTGATCATGCTTTAATTTAAATATTTATAATTTCTAAATATTTTGCACAGTGTCCTTCACATTTCTTTAGGGGTTGTAGCAGAATATTTAAAACTGGGGCTGAACCGTGTGCAGTATTTTTACACCGGGTCCAGGTATTTTGAGAAAATACCCAGTGGCTCCTAGTGTTACAGAAAAGAGTTCCATTTTCCTTTTCCATTAAAAATAGCCTACATACAGTCTTACACCCTACCTGCCGGCCTTTAAACAATAGGCCAACACACAGACCTATACCATACCCATGGCTCTATATTAATTAATATAATAGAAAAATATTCAACCTTTACGCATGACACTCGCTGAGCGACACCCTTTTTTTTTCCCCCACTCAGTACTATTAATAAACAAGTTGAGTAGGGGGAGGTTGTGAAAAGAAAGCATGACATACCAGAAGCAAAATATATATAATATATGAGATGATTAAAAATTACTGCTTGCATTGTAATTTTTTTAGCAAGACTTAACATTTTTTTTTTATTCATTTTTTTTTTATCAGGATGAAGATATTGGTAGCCTTATACAGAAAGTTTTAAGGCCTGATCCGTCTTGAATCTGTTTATGAAGTGCAATTATTGGTGAAAGAAAACACCCCATTTTTGTTACCATATTAGAAAAAAATCATTAAATGTTATCTTGCAATAAAATTAAAAAAAAAAACCAAAAAACAACATGTGTGCTTTGTCTCCTTTAGAATAGTTAGAAAAATTGTAATAATTTTGAACCCTCTTAGCTTGTTATCAGATTGTCTTCAACAGAGTTAAATGGACAAGAACAAGGTTTTTGTGTTTGTTCTCTTTTGTTTAAAATATATAAATTAAACACATTTAAATATTTCATTTCTACTTGGCCAAATTTTACAGCATGAGGGTCTCTTCTTGAATGTGGGTTATATACATAAATATATTTATATATATTTTTTTTGAGTCATAAATGGTCATTTTCTGTTTAAAGCCTATATATTAACTTCACTTTTTGTTGTGTGTTTCTTTGTGGTGGAATAATCTTCGAAAAGCTAATTGATAAACTTCCTGTCATCCCATCCAGGCGAAACTTGGCACTTAGACTGGTTGCCCATGACAACACATTCTATCAAATTTTCATTCCTTCCCCCACCACCAAAAATCAGTTTTTTTCCTGATTTTTTTCGTGTTTTGGTGTGGAGATTAATTGTGTAGGTGTTGCTATGCTCCATACCAAAAAATCAGTTGCTACAATAACATAAATGATAAATCACATACAATTACATAAATGAAATAAAAAAATGCAAAGAATTTATATGAAAAACTTTGTTTTTATGGGTTAATTTCAATTAGAAGGTGAAACATTATGACATTGTAATCAAAGAATTTAAGTTACTACTCCATTCCAATCATAAGCTATCAAACAGTTTCTAAACAAGCTTTGCACTTATATAAACTCTGGATTCAATTTAACTTTAAACAGCCAAACGTTTATTACCTATGAAATCCATGAAATCTTTAAAATGATCAATTTAAGCAAGTAACAGCAAAATTTGTGTATCATTACACCTATAAAAGAAAAAAAAACCCACCTAAACTCCATAATTTCAACATTATTACGGTTACAGTGAGCAGGCCAATAATCACACTATGACCATTATTTTACTTGTATTTACAAAACAGTTACATTTAAAAGGCACATTTAACAACATCACTAATTTAAAACAAACATTTTCCTCACTAAATTTATAAAAGAAACCATTCAATTGGTTTAAAAAAAGACACTTTAAAGGTAAATGGAAGGCTAACAGAAAATTGCAAAGAGAAAAATTCATTGTTGACACATGTTTGTCATTTGTAATTGAGCAGGCACAGCTGTAAAATTGTTATGGATTTATTACATTACATATTTCTTCATGAAATTAATGGAACACTAAAATGATGTGTATATATACATGAAACCCATCTTTACCTAGATGAGCAAATTGAGAGACAAAATGATAGTTGCAAACAAATTATGGCACGATGCTAATAAATTTTAAAAAAAATGTCACCCTTATAAAACAATGTTTTAAAAATGCATAACCTTAATTAATGAGTAACACTTACAATAAATGTCATTTGTTTAACCTGGCCTTGTGAAATAAAGCAAATTAAAACAAACCTTTAGGAAAGAGATCCTAAATAGGGCTGGGATTATCTGCATTAGGCATAGGCTTAAATTTATTACTTGTTCACATCAACAGCAAACACACCCACACACCACCCCCACCATTAAATTATAAGTCAATTGTTAAAAACATGAATATCAATTTCATTTCCTCACATTTAGTCCTAGTGATAATGTCCCTTTAATATTCTAGTGAATGTTCTTGCACTAATCAGAATTTACAAGCTATAATATTAACTTATTATGCAATCTTGTATGTCTATGACTATGAGGTTGAAGAAGTTACACATCAATCATTATTTATTAAGTAAAAAGTAAGCATTTTACTACTTCAATTAAATACAATACATATTTCCAATATACATATTTTTTAATAACCATGAAGATACAATTGAATTTGTAAAAATACAAGTATATATATTTGATTAAAGTGTAAAAAATTTATGCATTAGAGTTAGATATTTTAATTTAAAATAATTTTTAGTACAGCTGTATAGAATTGTAAACTCTTTAGTAAATTATAAACATTATGTTCTTTAAAAATTAATGTATAAAACCTAAACTGCTAAGAATCTGTCTGAATTCATTATTCTTATATTTATTATATACTAAATAACTGGAATGTCATTTAATAAAGTTTCTTGTCGACTGACATAGAATTGATCAAAACTAATAGTTTGTTCCCTTGCAGCTTTTTTATGACACCCAATATACACTAACCTCAAGTTGTCACGCTTAAACAAGTACTTGTACACCTCATCAAAATTTATATCCTCAGCTTTGCGTTTATTCTGGGCAGCTTTTATCAGTTTGGGTATTACTTCTCGAGACTTTTCAACACTGCAGAAAATAAGTGATGAATATAGTATAAATATGTAAAGCCTTCAATTAAAATTAAATGCTTACAATTTAATTGATGTAAATTAATAACTGATGCAGATTGACTGCTCTGTACAGGGTTTCTTAAAAACTCACATGTGATCAAGATTCCACAATCCAAACATGTGTCTGAATCCCCTGGAAGCGTAAGGGTTGATTTTGTGGAAACTTGAACAAGACCCTTCGTCAAATGCACCTTCACATGTAAACCAACCCTTCTTGTCACAAATTTTATTCTTTGATGCAGTGCGATCAAAATAGTCACCATGAAATTTATTTCTCTTCAACTCTTCATTTAGTTTATTCATTACTTCATCCAAACAAGCTTTAACACAGGGATCATTTTCTTTTTTGATTTGATCTTTAGCCTGGCAATAAAAAAAAAAGGAAATAAAGAAATTCTTGTTAATAGATAACTCCACCACAGTATCACAAATAATAATTCTCTAGGTATGTATGTGTTGTAGCTGTAATTCTGTGTATAAGCGCGCAACATAAAATTCCCAGAAGCAACAATCAGGATTCTTATAATATAAGAAATATATATACCAAAGACTTAAAATGTAAATATTAGCACACAGACGCAGGCAAAAATAAATCTTATCAGATAAAATATATGAAAAGAGATATTTTTGAAATATTCCTTACACTTGTGTAATAGCTCCTTATCCTCTGCTGGGCAGCATTTCTCATGAAGTCAGATTTTTTGTTAAATTTTTTGTCCACACCTGTTTTTTTTAAAGAAAAAGTTATTGAAATAAAAGATTGAACATAACTATAATCTTTTAGACCACCAAAAGTGTCCTTAAATTAAATTACAATTTCATCAATGTAGTGACATACACATTTCTTTCAAAAAAACTGTATAGGGAGAATATATATTTTAAAATTTGGCAAACTAACAATATACTGTAAACTGTTTTAAAAATCAGAGGCATGAAATTGTGATGAAATTTAACTCTAACAATTGTATGGTACACATACCAATGTTGGAACATACCTTCAAACCAGTCCTCATGTTCATGTCGCTCTTCTGAAACAGGGTCAGTTTGCAGCTGATCAAGATAGTGCGATATAATGCTTATTTTTTCTGGAGACTTTTCATCAGACATTAGCTCACGTAACTTCTTGACAACGTCTGTTTGTTTTGTTCTGTTATAAAGTTTGTTAAGGGAATGATAGACTTGTTCCCCAGCTGTGATGAGAAATTACACATAATTTTATTTTAATTCTCATTAAATAAGTTTTGTAATTCACATATCTGTTACTTATACCTGATTCTTATGTGGGAGATGAGAACTAAGGTTTATTTTCGACAGTGTGTGATGAAATCTAGTGAATTATTGAGGTCACCACCCTCCCCTTTTATATTGTTTAGTATGAGTTATTCCCCATGTTATCATGGGAG
The DNA here is from genome assembly GCA_964033795.1 of Lymnaea stagnalis. NCBI lineage: Eukaryota > Metazoa > Mollusca > Gastropoda > Lymnaeidae > Lymnaea > Lymnaea stagnalis. The sequence continues at coordinate 558,813 of CAXITT010000064.1, forward strand.
CGTTGAAACATGTCATGAAATGCGCAGTAAAAAAACCCCAGCCCTATGCCATGAGTGAAATAACTCCTGGAAAATATTGGTCATGTTTCTAAAGATTTACTTCATTGGTCTTGTTCAACAAATGACTGAAATCAGCCAATGACAAATCATATAACCTTAATTATATATATATACTATGGTAGAATTAAGAACAGACTTTCTAGATCTTCATGTCATAGTGACCACCTCGTTACTTCGTGAGAATGAAACCGGTATATCTAGCCTAGTGAGTTGATGAAGCCTTTGATTTCAAACCTTTTTTTTATTATACAATTTACTACCTGTATTCAAAGTTTGTTTTAATCATGTCAATGTATGATCAGTCCCATACGAATGAATAAGTATGATCTTGTGTTTTACCATAAAACCACTTTCAACATTGAAATGACCTCATTACATTGATCGATCAAGCAAGATCATCAATCATGTTATATTGATAAGTTAAGTTTTAAATGGTCTGATCATATAAAATTTTGTTACAATGCAGTCGACAATTATGTTGAATGTTTGGGATTACGGTAGACCCATGTCCATAGAACCTAGATATAAATTAAATGCAAAGGTAGATCTAAGCTATTTTATAGACTGTTCTTCCATGAAGTGTTGTAGAGCCTATCTAAACAAATAAGTTATTCATTTCATGAAATTTTGTAATGGATTCCTGTGATATATATGCATAAGTGAATAATCATAATATGTCCCTTGGTGTGTGAATTGAATCAGACATAAATCTCCTAGACATGAGCAGGGATAAACTCAAGATTTATCCACCTACACCTACCAATAGAAGTCATTTCACCACACTGTGAATATCTGTTTGAAAAACAAGTTGTCATTACTTTTTAAAGCTATAAAACTTTAAAAGAAAAATTAATCAGAAAAAGCAGAAGACAGTGCTATTTATTTAAATGAATGAAAAGATGAAAAAGATATGTGCCAGTCTGAGCATTATTAGAAGCATTCATCCATTGTTTCTTCTGTCTAAGCAAAGTCTAAGATGGGAAATTCCCACACCAACTAAACATGCAAATTTCAAGTGTCACATTAACAAGAAATACTGATGCAGCAAAAAAATTACGACATGTTTTAAAAAAAAAATGATTGTATTGTCAGGTGTAAGCCAGAAATCTCAAAGATTAGTATAAAGGTCATATAAGCCTTCTTGTGTAAGTAAAGCTCTGAACTTTTCTTCTGACTTATTTTCCAAACATACGTGCAACAAATGTATCTTTGAATACTACATGTTACATATTTAAATCAGTTTAATTAAAAAAAATAAAATTAAGCAACATTTAAACTGTATCTTCCAATCAGACTGGCTTTATTAGTATTGCTTACAAACCTTCCATCCAGGATTCTCCTGGTTTCAAAAATACTAAAACAGTTTGGGGATCAAGGGTTTTAAGGTAGTCATTAGAAGTCACTTCTGTTCCATCTTTTTCAAGAACTACCGTCACTTGGACATCATTAGAAATCTTGGAATATGTATTATAAAGCAAAAAAATAAAAGTCAAACTAACTCAGTAAAGCATAAAAAAGATTTTACTGATTGAATTCAGATTATAAAATAAAGAAACAACCATATCTAGTAATGCTAAATTAAATTTTTTTAAACTGTATTTAATGACAGTTTGTTTTAAATAAATAATACATTTATGATATCATGATGATAATGACTTAACAAGACTATTAAGAAAATAAAGTTAAGCTATTGTAATTTAATTTTTACTTCAGCTCTGCAACAATGAGCCTGCATTACAAATGTGATCTTGAGTCATAAAATGCTGTTTTGAAAATAGATTTGATTAGGCCTACTCACTACTTTGGCTTACCCTATTTTGATGCTAACTCTAATAAAACTTGTTTTATAACAGCTTGGTTTAATATAATATAAGCATTCTTTTAGTTTTAGACTTATTATGTTATTATGTTTGGAGGTTAGACTTCTAACTACCTACAATAGACATATCCCTATGTAACTATGAATGAACTCATTGGAGTAGCTAGAGTTTGTGACAAATAGGGTGGCTCATGTTTCATTAACCTCGTAATAGAGTTAATTATTAATAGTATTATTACTATTCCAAATGGAAACAAATGCCAGGTAATCCTCAGAATGGTGGTCCCAAATGTCAAATAGAATACTTTTTTGTTAGAAAGTGCCTGGCTACCAGCTAATAGCTACCAGTAATTGGTGATGTAATTGTTTACTTCTAATTTTGTTTGCAGACTAATTATTACTTGTAGTAAAATAAAATAAACAATACCATAGCCAGCAAGTACAAACTTAGATAACTTTGGTTTCTCTTTTGGTCTCTTGCATTTTTCTTTCTTTTTCTTTTTTCCGGAGATGATGATGAAGATCGTGAGTTTCAAAACATGCATAAAATTAAAAGGTCCATTGGCCGTAAACAATTATATCACCAATTATCTGCAGCTTTTCAGGCACTTGCTAATGAAAAGTATATTTAATTATTTAATGAAATTTGGGAAAGTGGTTCTGAGGATTACCCTGCCTACTGACACACTTGTTAGTTTAGTATTATATAATATATATGTGTGTGTGTGTCTGGTAAATGTAAAGAACGAATGCCACTATTTTATCGATGGCCACGACTAATGCCCTAAATTGATCCCTATGCCTAACCTGAACCCTATATATATAAAATAGGTAATAGTAATACATTTTTGGCATCTGCTATAGGGACCATATCTCCAATGATACAGTGAAAGAAAGTCAGGCAATTGGAGAGTACGATGACCTACTGGTGACTGTGAAAAAACGCAAACTACAATTACAATGGTATGGCCACGTAACAAGGAAACAAGGGCTTGCCAAATAAATATTGCAGGGCACCACAAGAGGAGGGAGAAGAAGAGGAAGACAAAGAAAAAGATGTGAGCTTAACATCAAAGAGTGGACAGGACTAACACTGGGCGTAGTGTAGAAGACAGAGATGAATGGAGTTAATGGAGGAGGATGGTTCACATGTCATCTGTCACAGATTCTGTGACACCCGAACGGTCCAAGGACTAAGGGACATGATGATGAATACATTTAAAAAATAGTAATGTATATCAAGTAGGCAATAAAGCTGCCCTGTAATAAGTGCCACCCTAAGCCCATCTTTAACCAACCTTTAATTTTTGTTTCCCTTTCTGCAAAATTTCTGACAAATTATTTGCTGTGATACCGATTCGTGTTTCTCGTTTTAAATCCTGAATTTTAAAAGCTTTCATTTCACTATTTTTGTTATTAAAGAACGAAATAATACTGTTATACATGTGAGGGCGGTCGATAGTGTTATTAATGGATTATTGAATTAAGTAAATGATTCTAAAATTTTAACAGCAGTAAGGACTAAAATTGCAATGAAAATTGAATGTATAAATTTGACGCATCAAATCAGGGTAAGTAACTCTCGCATATTTTTAAGAATTGTCTCAGCATTCCAAAACAACAACAAAAAAATAACTGAATTACAAATCCTGTTTAGGGCTACCACACCTTGGGAAATTTCCCAAGATCTTGGGAATTCACGACCCCCCTTGGGATCTGGGGAATAATTTTGAAAATCAGGCAAAACCTTGGGAAATCTTAACTAGGGGGAAAATTTTATTATATTTTTCGAAAAAGACGCAACAATATGTGATAAAAAATAGAGTGAAAATAAAGCAAAATCATTTTTCAAGTAACAAGGTAAAAAATTAATTGTATTAATTTTATTTTCTGGTTTTAATTTTAAATCCACTCATCAAATAAATAAAAACTCTTCTGATATTAAATTTAATAATATTGTGAATTGTTAAAAAGTTAATAATTAAAGAAAAATTCAATGTTCTCTTCTTTTTTTTTTTTTTAGAAATTGAAGATTTACAAATTACATCCAGGTTTTGAATGTTTATTAATTTTGGGGGGGGGGGGGAAGGCTCGAAAATTT
>CAXITT010000064.1:563370-595060 GCA_964033795.1 Lymnaea stagnalis
TTGTACTCTATGCGAGCACGCACCGGCAGCCAATGCAACTCTCTCAGAAGTGTTTTTGCATGGTCGAATTTGCGTTTGCGGAGAACTATGCGAGCCGCATTATTCTGTGCTATTTGAATTTTATCCAGGAGCGTAGCTGGAAGACCCACCATGAGAGCATTGCAATAGTCCATCTGTAAATAATGCATCTGTAAAAAATCCAGGCTAATTTTCATCAATTGGAAAAAATATTTGTGGATTGAAACACTTACTAAGATATTAAAAGTATAGGCCTACGTTGTAGGATTATAAATGAACAATACCTTTAAAAGTATTTTTTGTTGTTAAAAAATTGTTATAATGTAAATTTACAAGAAAAAAATAAAAATAATTATTGTTTTCATAATAATATCAATCCATTTTAACTACAAATATTACTAATAAATTTTGCTTAATTGCTTTGCGAACCCCACTTCTAATCAACAGACTTACAATAAGAAAAATCATTTTTTGATGAAGAACCTTTTGCCCTTGTAAAAGGAATTCTGTGTTGATTAGCCTTGTAAGCTTTGTTTCCAAATGACTTCTATTACACATGCATTTTAGATGATATTTTTACCAGAGAATTCGGAGGTAATATTTAGTAGCCTAACTCCAGTGGGTATTGATATTTTGGATTATAAATTATTTTTTAAAAAACAAATTGTTTTTATGTGATAAACATTTTTTTAAATGTCTTTTTCAATAAATTTCAGTCAATTAATGTACCATGCTTTTCAGGGGCATTAATTCAATCTATTATTACATTAATTACATAGAAAAAACCCTTTTTAAAAAAAACTCTTATATATTTTTATGATCTTGGGAAATCTTGGGAAATTTGTTCACCAAATCTTGGGAAATTTAAAAAAAGTGAGTGGCAGCCCTGAAATCCTGTTATGTTTACGAAACAAATATTAAGCCTACTTATTAATTTTATATTTAAAAAAACAAAGTATCCTTTTGTACTGACTGATTTATTATTGCTAACTGTTAATTCTAGCCTATTACTAACTACCTCTTTCATAGGGTTGGGGATTGGGGGTTGTCATAGGTTGCAGAGGAAATTGGGCTCTCAAATTCAAATTTACACTTAAACAAATATCCATGAATAAACACACGACCCACGCGTCCTGTAATATAAAACTTAGATCTTTTAAATCTTGGATAGTCTTCATACAATATTAGTGGTACTCAAACTTTGGCCATAAACTCGCCATGAGAACCCCCATCCAAGGCCGTGTCATCCTATAACAAACGTTCACATAATACAGGATACAAGTTTACCCTTTACGGTATAGAGATGTTGATGTGTAACTTATAATTGAAAATTCATAAAATAAAAATATGTGTAGGCCTATTCATTAATAATCTAAAATTATTTAGCAAATTAAATTTAAAAAAATTATCTAACTATTCTTAATTTGGTACATGGGCTAGCAGAGTGATAGCAGTTGGTGGATATCTGGTTTTAAGTGTCTAAGGCAGAAACTTCATTGATTCTGATAATATTTCTATGCCTATTCTTTGTTTTGAGCAAAGTTGCAAGATCGCACTAACACCACCTTCCACCAAATATAATACAATACCGAGATACGCAGCAAAGAGCGAGTTTCCCGGTGCACAGAATGAAATCAAAATTCTTACTAGCCAAAAATTTCTTAAACGTTGGCTTTCGCATAATATCATTTTTGAGTGAATACAGCGACTTAGCTAGGATCTGTGCTCCCAAGGACGACTGTCCGGCGCCTACGTCGTCACACCCGCCCCAAACTCATGGCCATTCCATCTTGTTCGAAGCATTTTTAGTTCACTTTTCCCACCCCCGGTCCGATCACTTCGATCTATCGAGAAGTATGATAGAAGATTCGGGTTCTCTTTCGAGTGAATCGCCCTACATTAGTAGAGACATCCATCGTCACTCGCCGTCTCAATTTACGCACTTTCGCTAAAACGTGATGGGGTTATTTTTATTTATTTAAATAAATGAATGCAAGTTCAGCTATAATTTCACGGTCACTTTGAGCAATGGCGGCGTGACCCATTTTGGGAACCTGTGATTAAGTTGAAATAAGTGAAACACATTACGGGAAAATCTTTTTTCTTTTTTACAAATGACGCAACAAATCAACAATCGTGTCGACAAGAAGCCTTCTTCAGCGAACTAACAACAGTAAAAGCAATATTTTTATTTATTAAAAATAAATCCTTAGCTGCAGTATAGTATCCGAGAGGACAGCAAGAGGAATGTGACGGAACATGCAAGAGGAATGTGACGGAACATGCAAGAGGAATGTAATAGACTATTAATATGTAAGAGAGTTAATATAGGCAATAGGAGACGGAAGAGAGGAAAAGCAAGTCTGCGGCGATTGGTTGCGTAATAAGGAGGGGCGGGAAAAGATTTAACAAGTGAAGGAGAACATGATATTCATGCCATGTGGTATCAAGGTCCCATAAGTCTGATCCAGTTGGTTGGTTAAATGAGTTTGATAGCCAGGTCACTGGAGCCATTGTGGTCAGTTCTATTGAAGTGTTTTGGGACGAGACACTGTTTATATCGCGCTGATTTTGAGGGTGTCCAGTACATCAGTCCGAGAGGCTCCTACCCGTCTCGCCCAGATATACCATGTGGCAGCTGGCACAAACAGCAGCTGGCGTATATAACATTGTGGCTGGTACAAAGGAAACCGTCCCTTATATGAAATCTACCATCTCGGAATGCAATGTGTTAAGTCTGGAGGACAAAATGGCACAATTTGCAACGGCTGCTTCCACATCGCTTGGTTCCAAAGTGGAAGGGGGTAGCACGGATGTGGCTACGCACTAGGAGACCTCGTAGATTCTTATCTCTTCTAAACACAAAGAGAGGTGGGGCTGAGAAAATTTTGTGTGTTTCAGGGTCGGCGAGGAGAATGACACTTCCTTTTAAGGAATATGTGTTAGGCCATGAGATTGTGAGGATGATAGGTAAGAATAAGTTTGGTCCTGTCGCCATTGTAACTCGGACGAGACCTGAAGGCATCAGCACGAGGGATATTTTTAACCAGTTGAAAGGCTGATGAAAATATTGTAATTTAAATTCCACTCTCTGTGTGACGTCACATTGCTTAACACGCCCCGTCCCTCATGACAAGGTTTTCTCTTCCGTACGATTTTTTTTTTTTTTAGCAGAGAAAAGATTTCCTGGGAAATTTTTCCCATCCCGGGTATACAGTTTTAGAATACACTTCTCTTGTTTTTTTTTTGTTTTTCCGCAAGTCACATATAGTCGCTAAACGTAAGGCAAAATCTGTCAAATTGAATCAACTGCGCCGAGTTAGTAAGCTCAATATCTCTATTACACAGGTTGTCGTGTTTACAAGTAACGACCGCATGCATATGTAGAGGCAAAGTGCCCCTTACCACGATAAAGGGCTTTGAAGTATAAGGTTACATTCTTAGAAAGGAAAACACGTTAAAAACTTAATTTTCCAGTTTAATGCAACTGGCGACATATTTAAATGTCACGATTGAAATTACAACTCAAACTTTAAGAGACAAATTAAAAAAAAAGAAAACCCTTTAAAAATCACTACTTCAACTTACTGCTTCATTTATTCTCTCGTTTCAGCCGTCGACCCTACAGAAATGTTTAGCAATCCCACCAAAGATGCACATCCAGTCAGCTGGAAACCTGTGCTCTCGTAACTTGATTATCCCAAGAGGTTATGTTTCAAACTACCTTTACATCATGTTCAGTTTTTTTTTCCCCCTGCCCCCGAGGCACTTCAGATTTTTTTTTTTGGGGGGGGAACCATTACAACATACATGAGTGCACAGCATTACAACATACATGAGTACACACTGTCACAAATGACTGGGGCGGGGGTATAGCTGAAAGAAACCCTGATCATAAAGTTTTCTTTTAAATTTCTAAAATCAACATAGACACATGCACATGCAGATACGTGTATTTCACTTTCACCGTGGTTTTCTGTTCGAGACGAACCCCTCGCTGCAAGTTTTTAGAAATGTTTTTTTGTAAATATTTAGTGACGGATTCGAAACCAGAATCATCGATCCGTAAAACTAAAAGAATGCAAACATTCATGAGTTGCTGAGTTTTTTTTTGGTTTTTGTGTGTGCGTGTGTCTTCCTAAAGGCGGCTGTGTGCAAATTTCACGTAACAATCAGATTATTAGCTAGTTATTCATTTGAAGGGATAAACAGTGGGAAAAAAATGAAGCAACTAGTAACAAATGACCACCCTCTCTACTAAACTTAACATTGTTTTTATTTTTTTCATTAATAGACAATAACGATTAACATCTCAACTCTTTTTAACTCTCAATGTTTAAAAGTTGTTACTGATTTCTTAATTCCAACAGTAATGTCAAGTTTCATACAAATCGGTAATACAATTCATTATAGCAGGCCTGCACAACTCAAAATGAAAGGTGGGCCGTATTACTTTATAAAAAACCTGTGCGGGTAAAAACAAAATAGGACGGGGGGGGGGGGGGAGAAATAAAAAAAAAAAAAAAAAAAAAGGGGGGGGGGGGGGGGGGGGGGGGGAGCAATTAAGAAAATAATAAGAATAAAGAATATTTCGTTACTTAGTGGACCGCAAGGTGGGTGTTGGCGGGCCGCAAGGTGGGTGTTGGCGGGCCTTTCACCAAAGAGTAGATCAACAGCTGTTGCGTCAGATTTATTTTTCATGCAATTAGTATTTAATTTTTTGGGATCAAAGTTACGCCCCTAGACTTTGGCGTTTCAGGTGAGTTGTCTTTTTTGCCTGTACCTAAGGCCGGCCCTTATTATAGCATCTTGTGATATAAAGTATGTCAATTTCGTGTGCCTTTTTTCTTACACGCATATTTTTATTTTAGTATTTAATATAAAATACAATGTGTTTATATATATATATATATATATAAATAAATATAATTGCAGAAATCAGAAATTTGAAACACGTTCAAATTTAAAAGTGTATACTGAATGTGTTCCAACAAATATCTCAAACCAATTAACAGAAGATCAATTAGCCTGTTGTCAAGAGAAATGTTCCTTAACTTCCTGTAAGAAACCAGAGAATGCACTAAAACAGCAACTTGTTAAAGATACGATTTCTTATTCTAACCTGGCACCAGGACAATCACGTGTAGCTGTATCTAAAGATGTAATTTCTTCATCAGACCTGACACCAGGACAATCACATGTAGCTGTATCTAAAGTACTGAATATTGGGAAAGGAATGCATAAATGTGACACTTGTAATACAGCTTTTGATGACATTTTGCACCTTGTGCTACCCAAAATATTGTGTGATAAAACAATGTCTTACAAATGTAAAATTTGTTACACAGCTTTTGATAAAAATAAAAAAATTGCTTTCAACAAGAGGCAATATTCTGGAGACAAGCGATACAAATGTGACATGTGTTCTGGTGTGTTTGCTTCTAAATCTGGAATAGCTGTTCACATAAGAAGACACATTGGAGAGAAACCCTATAAATGTGACATTTGTTCTGCTGCTTTTTCTACTAAGAATGAAAAAGGTAAACACACAAGAATACATACTGGAGAGAAACCCTTTAAATGTGACATTTGTTCTGCTGCTTTTCATTCTAGATCTAAATTAACTGAACACAAAATAAGACACACTGGAGAGAAACCCTTTAAATGTGACATTTGTTCTGCTGCTTTTCATTCTAGATCTAATTTAATTGAACACACAAGAATACACACTGGAGAGAAACCCTATAAATGTGACATTTGTTCTGCTGCTTTTCATTCTAGATCTAAATTAACTGAACACAAAATAAGACACACTGGAGAGAAACCCTATAAGTGTGATATTTGTTCTGCTGCTTTTGCTTCAAATAATGAAAAAGTTCAACACACAAGAAGACACACTGGAGAGAAACCCTATAAATGTGACATTTGTTCTGCTGCTTTTGTCACTAGATCTAAATTAACTGAACACAAAATAAGACACACTGGAGAGAAACCCTTTAAGTGTGTCATTTGTTCTGCTGCTTTTGCTTCAAATTATGAAAAAGTTCAACACACAAGAAGACACACTGGAGAGAAACCCTATAAATGTGACATTTGTTCTGCTGCTTTTGTCACTAGATCTAAATTAACTGAACACAAAATAAGACACACTGGAGAGAAACCCTTTAAGTGTGTCATTTGTTCTGCTGCTTTTGCTTCAAATAATGAAAAAGTTCAACACACAAGAAGACACACTGGAGAGAAACCCTATAAATGTGACATTTGTTCTGCTGCTTTTGTCACTAGATCTAAATTAACTGAACACAAAATAAGACACACTGGAGAGAAACCCTTTAAGTGTGTCATTTGTTCTGCTGCTTTTGCTTCAAATTATGAAAAAGTTAGACACATAAGAAGACACACTGGAGAGAAACCCTTTAAATGTGACATTTGTACTGCTGCTTTTTCTACTAAGAATGAAAAAGTTCAACACACAAGAAGACACACTGGAGAGAAACCCTTTAAATGTGACATTTGTCCTGCTGCTTTTGCTATTAGATCTAATTTAAATAGTCACAAAAGAAGACACCCTGGAGAGAAACTCTACAAATGTGACATGTGTCATGCTTCACTTGCTAGTTTTTCTGAAATAGCTAGACACATAAGAAGGCACATGAGATAAAGAGTTAAAGTTAGAACCTTTTCCTCTGCTTTTGTTTGTAGTTCTTACTTGACTTGAGACAAAAGAAAACATTCATGAGAGAAAATATCAAGGTTTGAATGATTCTATAACAGTACTAATGTTATACCGGTAACTATATATTGTAATTATTTCATTGTATTTAGTTTTATTTTCATGAGCCACAAAATACATGGCACCATTGTAACGATAATATATGGTAAGGTACTTTTGAGTTGATCCATTGTTATACATGGCACTTCTGAGCTGGTCCATTTATTACAAGGCACTTATTAGTCAGTCCATTGTAATCACTCAAACTCAAAACTCCACAATGGGGAAAAGCTGGTATTTGTTAAATGATTTCACTTTTCACATAGAATATTACTGAAAGATTTCTTTTTTATCCATCCAAATAAATGTACATTAAGTGTGATTACATTGTATTTGTATAAGTATTACGTAACAAAACCAGATAAAATTAAATGTTTTATTATTTTTTGGTACTTTAACAATAACCATAACATTTATATTGTTTATCCCATAAGAGTGGGCCGGATCCAGTCTGAGTGGGATGGACGCATTAGCAGATGAGGAATAAATGGTTGTGCAGGTCCAGTAGGAAGAGGGGTGCTGAGGGGGTAGTCCGTCCCATGCGTCACTTTATTTTCTTGTATTGAGGGGTGAAATGCAGAGTTTTTTGTTTGTTTGTTGTATATTGCGGCTGCAAAAGGTTTGATAGACTCCAGGTGGCACTAACCCTAGTAGCTACGCCTTAGTGAGTAATTACCATATCTGATTTAGAGAGCTGTTGATAACCTTCTTGTTGAATTACAAAATATTATCATTAAAATTTTAGCTAAAAGTAAAAGATGGGAAAAAAAGGCCTGCAAAATTGAATATGCATTTTGTGTATTTGCTGGAAAGTTAAATTTGTACATAGACATAAGCTTGACAGCATGTTGGAAGTAATTCTTTCAAATAATTTGATCTGTGGAAATGTTTGGGAGGGTGGGGGGCATATATTACTAATTATAAGAAGCACTAACATAAATCATCATTATGCTTTAGGAAAGCTTGACAAGCACAAATTCCAATTAGAACAAAAAAGATATCAGAATGTTGAGACAGGCGTTAATAGTTTTAAATAATTCTATCACTTTGGTGGTATATTGGTGATAAGTATTTAAAGCAGACCTGTGTACTCTACGATCTTGGTGTACAAATAGTACAATGTACGATTTTGAGGTGTATTCATTTATATTTATTGTATGCTTTTTTTTTTTTACTATTAAGATAATGCAGTGAACGATTTTGTGATGATATCTACAACTTTAGGGGTCATCCATAAAAGACGTCCACACAAAAGGGGGGAGGGGGGGGGGGTTCGGCAAAAAGGGGACTAAAGTGGACAGGGGGGGGGGGGTTTAGGAAAAAGGGGATGTCCACATTGTGGTGTTTTTTATTTTACTATTAAGATAATGCAGTGAACGATTTTGTGATGATATCTACAACTTTAGGGGTCATCCATAAAAGACGTCCACACAAAAGGGGGGAGGGGGGGGGGGTTCAGCAAAAAGTGGACTAAAGTGGACAAGGCGGAGGGGGTTTAGGACAAAGTGGATGTCCACATTGTAGTGTTTTTTTGAGTGCAGCAGTTTTGCATAAATTTACTGCCAAAAACTTCTAGTTTAATGACAAAAGAGTTGGGATGCAAACCCAAACAATCTTTCACAAACTGAGTGGTTGTTAAATTTAGAAACGATTTTTCAATATTATTAATTAATACGCTTGAATATTATTGTAAAAATATGTTGTTAAAGTTTGATTGGTCAAATACAATAAAATCTCAAAACAGTTTTGTTAAATTCTTAGAGTTTTTCCAGAAAATCTTTTATGATTTTTATTTTGTGTGGGGGTTAAAAAAATGACTGAAATATTTGAATTTGACTTTATTGTTTATTAAAAAATTAGATATAGGACAAAACATTATTTCCCGAAAAAAAATGTAAAAATATATTTAAATTTAAAAATACAATCTTAATCTAAAAAACAAATTTTTTTATTAAACAAATGCGGCAAAATTTAGACACGATTTATTCAGAAAGTTACAGTAGCATGCCTTTTGATCTCTATTGTCCATCGGTGGCTGGGAGAATTTCCAAGAGAATATGTTTCTACCATCACAGGCGTCAATGAAAAAACATAAGGTCGTCCATTGCAATATTCCTGCTAGTGAACATAATATGGCAGACGAAACAGACGAAGAGACTGCCACTCAAATTGAATTAGCAATTGAAGACTCAAGAACAGATGTTGTCATTAACCTAAACGAAACATGTTTGAATGGCTGCAGTCCGAATTTTCCGTTGATTAAAGAATGGTGAATTATTTGTTTATTACATTTTTTAATACAGTGATTCAATAAAATGTTTTTGAACAGTTATTATTTCATTTAGAATTTTGCCTGCAAATAATTGGAATTTTTAAAAAATATTCGTAAATACATACTCTTTATATTGTTGTACATTTTCCCAAAATATTCATTAATTTAAGTTCGGTAAATTTTATGTTTAGGACGTCCACAACTGGGGTGGGGGGGGGGTCAAGTCAAAAAGTGGACAAAGGGGGAGGGGTAAAAATATAAAAAAATTGGTGGACGTCTTTTATGGATGGCCCCTTAAGAGTTTGATGGTAAACAGGTTTGTTGAAACTTAGCAGTGGTTTTCAACCTTTCTGATGCCGCGACCAATGTTCCCTCTAAGATTTGCTGGTTCATGTGCAAAATCATACAGTAGTGTGCAAAGTTTTACAGCATCAATTTTTTTGTGTGCAAAATTTTACAGCCCACAAACACACTTACATGAAAATTTGCTGCGCGGATACGCTACTCAAAACTGCTGCGCAGGCGCGCAGCTTAAAGGGAACATTGGCCGCAACCCTTTAATACATTTCCTCGTGTTGTGACAACCCAACCACACAATTATTTTCGTGGATACTTGATAACTGTAGAGTACGGTACCGGTATATGTGTTTTTAGAGGGTCTTAGGCGACCCCTGTGAAAGTAATCATTTTCTTACGAATTTAATTTATTTTTTTTACCTTATTTCAGTTTCATTATGAATCAGTCATTGTTTTGTACACATCAACCTTATTTAGTATAGGCATATAGAATTTTATTGTATGAAAAAACAACTAAACTAATTAAGATAAGATAAGATTCTTTTATTGATCCAAATAAATAGAAATGTTTTTTTATTGCATTGTACCGGGTACATAGCCTTTACCTTTTCAGCACATAAATAAATATATATATAATATATTATATTTAATATTTAATAGTGTCTAAATTTTTCAAGTCAGCTACATTAAATTATTAAACAATGTAACATAAATATCATTAGATTCTATGTAGAGCATTTCTTATCAGTTTAACAACTACTAATAATAATTCAGTGATAACTTTGAAGTTACACTAGCTTTATTTTAAAAAAAAAAAGTAATCCAAGGGGTTGTTCCAAATATGTTTTTAAAAAAAAAAGAAGAAAAAAAGGGGGGGTTCCTCAAGAACTACGCCCATTTGCCACCCATCACTCTTGTCTTGTCCACACTTGTCTGCTGCATGTGAATGACCCTCCCATCCCCACGGTTGTGGACGTCATTCATTTGATCAATTGTGATTTTTTCCCCTTGAGTGGTGTCTATGAATACTATGATGACTGTGAAATAAAAGGCACCTGCTTTGTCATTTCCATTTGACCTTTTGCAAATGAGTAGAGAGTGTCTCTATTGCGTCATTCGGCACTGTCGGGTTTTAATATTTGGTTGTTAACGACCGCCTATTCGCCCAATACGTTCTTTCAACACTGCGTCATATTCCGCAAGATGTTCAGTGGCATTCCCCCCCCCCCCCGAAATGGCATTTCCCAACCGTTCCCTGTAGCCCCTGAAAGCGATTTCACACGTCGCTAAAAGGAAGAGTAACGTTCATCGCCTGATGTACAATTAGCCTCCAATAGTTCCTTCCCCTTAACACTTTCTTTTCCTTTTCTTTATCAACGGTTTTATGAAGCGTCCAGTGATAAAAATCTGAATCTTCCTACTTCATGCCAAAAAAAAAACAACTGGAGCGGACTGCCCCATACGCTGGAGCAGACAGCCCCATACGCTGGTGCAGACAGCCCCATACGCACCTACCTTCCTACGCCAATGCATACACTGGAGCGGACAGCCGCATAAGCTGGAGCGGACAGCCCCATACGCTGGTGAAGACAGCCCCATACGCACCTACCTTCCTACGCCAATGCATGGAGGGTGTCTGTGATATAAAAAAAAATGAAACCTACTGGAATATAGACAGTTTACCGGTACATAAAGCAGCATTAAAAAAAAAAAAAAGAAAGAAAAACACAAAAAAAAAAAAAAAAAAAAAAAATTGCCAGCCCCCGGCCCCCCCCCCCCCCCCCGATGTCCCTCCTCCCTACTTTTCCACTATCCACTATGAATGAATGACCAAATTACGGATTTCAGCTCCAAAATGAAGCGCTGCCTGGAATTTTTTTGCAAAATTCTAAAAAGAAATGAGCAGATACCATGTTTGGAAAAACAAATTCCAGACGTTTATTTTGTTGAGTGAAAATAATACATGTAGCCTAAGTAGCCTACGCTTTTGGGCGATTTTTTTTTGCTTGGCAGCCTACGTAAAAAGTAGTACCGGTACAAAAAGTAATTACCGGTATTGCTTCACATCGGTATCTGAGATTTTTAAAATTTTAAATTAATTTTTGCAAATCTTTACTTTTTCTCCACAATTCCTTACGAAATCTTTGTTATCCTTTTAAAGGTGTTGCTCTATTGTTTCATTTTCAAAAAAACGTTATGTCAAGGAATTTAGAGACGTATGAATTATCCTTCAGGATCTTCAATAGATTCGATTCATGATAAAGCCTCCTTTTTTGTGCGACCAACTCTTATTTTTTTTTTTAAGGGTGACGAAATTGTTCACAATCAAAGATTCTGCAAGTTTCTTTGCTAGTGTAATCTTTGTGTCCTGACACCCCCCCCCTCCTTTTTGAATCTTGAATATAAAGTATTAAGGGGATTTTTTTGGTGTAAAATATACTATAATAGCGTCCGAAGAAATCTGCACCACTGCCAAACTTCCTGCAAACGAAATGCCTATCTCGCACTCGTCCGTCCACTACTGGAATTTGGTGCGATCATCTGGGACCCACACCTTATGCAAGACGTGGACAATATGGAGCGAATTCAACGTAACGCGGGGCGTTTTATCGCTCGAGACTACAAATCCAACACTCCTGGCTTCGTCACTGGCCTCTTAAAAATATATTTTGAGATCCCCTTCCTTAAAGACAGATGAGACGGACTCCGCCTGATATTCTTATACAAAGTGGTCATGGGACTGGTGCCGGCCATCCCAGTAGGCAGGTACCTCACCCCACAGAAGCCGGGTAGATTGATCAGAGCAAAAAGCGCACTGAACACTGACTTCACCACTGAAATTCCCATAAACAATTACACCCGAAACAATAGCAAATGCTTCAAAGTGCCTCAGTGCAGTAACAAAACAATCTTTCTTCCCGCGCACAATAATAAGATAGAACCACCTGGACGATGCCAGTGTGAACTCGACATCGGTCGAAAGCTTCAAGGCTGCCCTGGCATCAGCTGGGAGCTGTTAGAATAGCAACATCATACCCCCAACCGTTGCAAAGATGCCAGTACATGGATACAGCAACGAAACACAACCAGAACCAAAACATCAACTTTGTGTGTAGGCCTATGTGATTACAGTCTTATTACAACGGCCTTCCACTCATTTTCTAAATTATAAAGAATCTCAATGAATGATTGAATGTAATATTTTACTTATTTACCCAATTTTCCTCCAAATTATAAATTATAAATAGTTAAAGTACACTTTCCTCGTTTTCAAAATATTGCTAGTAGTTTAAATACACTTTTATTAAAGTTTTAATGGAAATAAAAGCTATTTTTTTGTACCGTGAAATGGGGTGACTTTGCCTATTAAATACTTATATTAATATTATATTGAGAAAGTTGTTTTTCATGATTTTCTAGAGTTCTTTCCCCTATTTTTTTTAATTTTTACTTCCTATGGAAGTAGACATGTTGCTTTATGAAGTTGCGCTTTCTTTACCATGCCAAAATCATGAGATTTGACTGTTTGAGCTCTTAGACCCAGGACATCGATATTTTGCTGATTTAGGTGACTTTAAACTTTCATTCAAAGGTATTATAATTTATTTCATCTTTGAACTTAGTAAATGTTGCTGAGTTGCTGTAGCCACAAGAAAACAACTGGAGGGCCAGCTCTTTGCCAGAAGAAGAATTAAAGTAAACTTACTAAAGCACCTAAAGACATTATCAGATTTTGGAATGCCCCAACTAGAAACGATTTACATTTTGGAGAGAAACTCTACAAATCTGACATGTGTCATGCTTCACTTGTCAGTTTTCTGAAATAGATAAAAAGTAAAAGTTAGAATTTACTTATGCTTTTGTTTGTAGTTCTTACTTGACTCTAGACAAAAGAAAACATGCATGAGAGAAATTAATACAGGTAGTAAAAATTTCAAAATGTGTATAGTATATAAAAACTGTATATTAAATATACATATGAAATTATTATTCATGTACATACAACATAAGAAAAAGTTTACCTTCACAAAATAACATTTTATATAATTTTAACTAAAACTTACAAAAATCAGAAAAACGGGGCACCTTACCTTCAAATGCTTTATTTTTTCAAAATATTTATCACTGCTAGCTTATTGACTATTATGTTATATAGTACAGCAAAAAGATTGTTTACATTTTGCTGATAACATGTGGCTTTCAATAAACTTTCTGCCAGTAATTAAAAATCTCGGAACAAAGTAAAGAATATTATAACGCGAAACAAACTTTGCGCTGTCACCGGCTTACGGCAGTTAATCAGTTAAGAATCATTTTGATATCGGAATCGGGTCTGAATTATTCAGCTCCGATAACGATTTGGAAAAATCCCGATATTTCGATTATTCCGATACGATTACGATTAATCGTCCCATCACTAATTGAAATATTCTGTATACACTCACAAATCACAATATTCCACAAGAAACTTATTATATAATATAATCCTCAATATTATAGAAAAACACACTTTCTGCCACGGTGATCCAAGAATTTCTTAAGATATTACTAAAGAATAATCATAAAAGCTTGTACTTACCTTAAGCAAATGACTAGAACTTATTTTAACTTCTATCAACTGCCAAAGTTGATACATTTTGATTTGTGAAACAAGATTACTAACTTAAAATAAAGAATCAACTATTTTTTTGGTCATATTCAAATGGGACAAAAAATACATATATAGAAAATGGAAAAATAAAAAGTATAATTGTCAATTTTAGATAAAGGAATCAAATAATCCCTGTATAATTATTTTATACTTATAAATGTTAAACAGTTCCATTGAAAATTTGAAATTAATATCTAAATAATATTATTATTATTATAAAATTAAGGAAATTTAAAATATATATATTTTAAAGAAATATGTTAATTAAATACAAATAAGTGACGAGTCAGCATATTTGATACATTTTAATAATGGAGATTATCAAGATTAAAAATATTTTTTGCGGAATATTGACAAAAACTAAAATTGTATTTTGTGGCTTAATTTTGAAGAACTATTATTTATTTGTGTTCCCTGTAAATATTATATTTTTGTCTCATTTTATAACAAAGTTATAGGCATAAAAACAAAGCAATATAAGGGGGACGAAATGTGGAGGAAAATCCCATATATAGTGAAAAAGTGCTTATGAGGTCCTTGCTAAAAAATTCATAACTTTTGAAACACTTGAGCTAGAAATTTGATCTTGGTGTTTTTGTAAATCATTCTATTGGGTCTATACAGCTGTAGTATTTGTATTGTATATTTCTAAAAATGTTTTGAAATTTTAATCAAAGTGCTTAAGTTCAAGCAGTGACAATTTAATTCGATTTAAAATTCAAAAATTTGGTAAAAATAGAATGCCATGATTTTCAACAAGGCTATTAATTCTGTCACTAAATCTACTAAGTAAATGAATGTAGCCCTAACCTAAGCCTAACCTGAATCCTAAATGGATCCCTAAACCTAACTTACCGTACCAAAAGTGTAACCCTAAGCCCTAAACCTAACCTGATCCCTACTTCACGGCAACTTTACTAAGCACGCAAAAGATGTAGTGGCATCCCATCTTCCTTTTTGCCCAAAATTCCCCATTTTAAACCACACTATTTATCAGCACATTCTAAAATTAATATAAAGGCGAATCACAGTCTGACAACTTTAAAACTTTTAAAGGAAAATTTGCTCTGGTCAGCAAATTTCAGTTTTTCCACATATGGATAATAATATAATAAGTTAAAGCTAACGATCAGCTCCGCACAACAATGAGACAAAAATATTTGCACTGGTTTTCAATTATTTCAATTATGTCATGTGCATTGAAAATTACATCCTTGTAATACACCTGAAGACCATTGACTTTAAACAAATAATAAAACAATTCTCTGGAAAAAATTTACGCAATCGATTAATATTAAATTATGTTATTTAGACTAAATAATTTATTCTATCTGCCATTTACTGTGGATAATGAAAATGTATTAAATCTGATATTATTTATAGTTTATTTCTGATGTTTTATAACTATTTTGATTACTATTTTTGATTTTGAATTATTTTCTTTTTTTAATCAATAAATTGAATTCATCGAAGTTTAACTTTAAGCAGGAACTGTTCCCCCCCCCCTTCCCCCACCCCCATTGAGCATGGGGCGAGTGCCCCCCCTTGTCACAGCCCAGGTATGTTGTGTTGCTAGGTTGAAAGCATTAAAGCATTGCTATGTTGTTAAGACGCCCCTGCGTTCAGGTCCTCCAATTTATTATGTATATTCACCCGAAGTCCAGTGTTGGGATTCCTCAAAGTGACACCACTACGCTTATGGTCAGACAACTCTTGGCAAAACTGTAACACATGCTATTTATTGGGGTATTAGCATGGTTAACTACTTTACTTTTATCTCGTGCATTCAGGATGCCGGCTTGTGTAATGTAATCCTTACTTCACTCTTTCACTCCTTAACTCTATCAGGCTGTCACACAACAAAGTAGATGTTAACTTCCAGAAGTAAATTCACAGTACTTTATTATATCACTACAACAATAATAATTCTCCTTGCACAAATATCCAGGTAATAAAAGCCAGAATGCAATTATCTCACACATATATTATACTCCATGGCATGATAGAAAATTCACATGACAGAAAGTTAAACACGTCTTCACTTCTCTTCGACATAAGACTAAGTGGTACTGCCCTGATCACCCAAAACGTGCGGCTCACTTCCGCCGTACAAAAAATAGTTTATTCTCTTTTCCCGTGAAATAATGCAAGTTAATAGAGTTAACTATTCAAATCATGCCACCTCCCTGACTTAATGGTTTCATGTGCAAAATTGCAGACATGATCTGTTACAAAAACCCATACCGTTCACCCAAAATTTACCCACTATTAGAAACTACTGATCTCCTATTTCAAAATTACAAAGTAAGCCATCTTAGAATCAAAGTTTCAAACTATTTTTTTCTATTAGTGATATATTGGGCCTAAGGATTATTAATTTTGAATAATGGGGCCATTCATTCATAAACTAAATTAAATACTAAATCAAATGAAGTAAAGCAATTTTGGATGTCACATATTTTGAACTCTCCTTCCACTGTCCACCATCAATATCAATCGTAATTAAATATTAAACTGTCCTAGTCCTGTATTTTAATTTGTATCCAAAGGCAATTAGTGTTGATATAAATAAAAAAATTAAATTAAAAAGTGTGGAATTTAGGCAACAGTCAGTTTGTTTCTTGAAAAAAAGATATGTTCTTCTTCTAAAATGTACGATTAAGATAAATGCACAGCGAAATAAATGTTTATAGTTTAATCTGTTAAAATCTTTTGTGTAACAAATAATTAATTTAAAAGGGAAAAAATAAGAAGTACAATTAATATTAACAATAGAACATAATATTATTTATGATTTTAAAAGTTATTTTCTAATGCACATTTTTTCATTTTATTTGTTAATTACCGGCACTTTTATTTTTATACTTTCAGATGTTTTGAAATTATCAAGATTTCTAATACAGCATTTTGCTGAGACCTATGCTACACTAGGCTATACTACAGACAAAAAATGCATGCATGATTTCAAAGCTTTTACAGTTTGCTTGTTTTAACATCTTGACCATGGAGAAAGTTGATTTTAAATTTATTCCTCTTCTAATTCCAAAGTCAGAGATAGATACTGACTTTAATAAACTCCAAAAGAAAGAAATATATAATGATGCTATCACAAAGCAAGATACAGATTCTGATTGCTTGGTCAGTGTGATGGAGATAGATTATGACATTAATAACCTCCTAAAGAAAGAAATATATAATGATGTTAATCAAGTAAATTCAGATATTAAACTGGAGACGGGATTTTGCAGAAATCAGAAATTTGAAACAAGTTCAAATTTAAAAGCATATACTGAATGCATTTCAACAAATATCTCGAACAAATTAACAGAAGATCAATTAGCCTGTTGTCAAGAGAAATGTTCCTTAACTTCCTGTAAGAAACCAGAGAATGCACTAAACCAGAAACTTGTTAAAGATACAATTTCTTCATCTAACCTGGCACCAGGACCTAAAGATATAATTTCTTCATCAGACCTGACACCAGGACAATCACATGTAGCTGTATCTAAAGGACTCAATATTGGGAAAGGAAAACATAAATGTGACACTTGTAATACAGCTTTTGATGACATTTTGCACCTTGTGCTACCCAAAAAATCATGTGATAAAACAATGTCTTATAAATGTAAAATTTGTAACACAGCTTTTGATAAAAGTAAAAAAATAGCTTTCAACAAGAGGCAATATACTGGAGACAAGCGATACAAATGTGACATGTGTTCTGGTGTATTTGCTTCTAAATCTGGAATAGCTGTTCACATAAAAAGACACATTGGAGAGAAACCCTATAAATGTGACATTTGTTCTGCAGCTTTTTCTACTAAGAATGAACAAGTTCAACACAAAAAAATACACACTGGAGAGAAACCCTTTAAGTGTGTCATTTGTTCTGATGCTTTTGCTACTAAGCATGAAAAAGTTAGACACACAAGAAGACACACTGGAGAGAAACCCTATAAATGTTACATTTGTTCTGCTGCTTTTGTCACTAGATCTAATTTAAATGCACACAAAATAAGACACACTGGAGAGAAACCCTATAAATGTGACATTTGTTCTGCTGCTTTTGCTACAAAATTTGAAAAAGTTAGACACACAAGAAGACACACTGGAGAGAAACCCTATAAATGTGACATTTGTTCTGCTGCTTTTGGCACTAGATCTAATTTAATTGAACACACAAGAATACACACTGGAGAGAAACCCTATAAATGTGACATTTGTTCTGCTGCTTTTCATTCTAGATCTAAATTAAATGAACACAAAATAAGACACACTGGAGAGAAACCCTATAAATGTGACATTTGTTCTGCTGCTTTTGTCGCTAGATCTAATTTAAATGAACACACAAGAATACACACTGGAGAGAAACCCTATAAATGTGACATTTGTTCTGCTGCTTTTCATTCTAGATCTAAATTAAATGCACACAAAATAAGACACATTGGAGAGAAACCCTATAAATGTGACATTTGTTCTGCTGCTTTTGTCACTAGATCTAATTTAAATGCACACAAAAGAAGACACACTGGAGAGAAACCCTATAAATGTGACATTTGTTTTGCTGCTTTTGCTACTAAGTATGAAAAAGTTCAACACACAAGAAGACACACTGGAGAGAAACCCTATAAATGTGACATTTGTTCTGCTGCTTTTGTCACTAGATCTAATTTAAATGCACACAAATCAAGACACATTGGAGAGAAACCCTATAAATGTGACATTTGTTTTGCTGCTTTTGCTTCAAATTATGAAAAACACAAAATGAGACACACTGGAGAGAAACCCTATAAATGTGGCATTTGTTCTGCTGCTTTTGTCACAAAGTCTGATTTAACTGTACACAGAAGAAGACTTACTGGAAAGAAACCCTTTAAGTGTGACAATTGTTTTGCTGCTTTTGCTTTAAAGTCTGAAAAAGTTAGACACACAAGAAGACACACTGGAGAGAAACCCTTTAAGTGTGACATTTGTTTTGCTGCTTTTGCTTTTAAGTCTGAAAAAGTTAGACACACAAGAAGACATACTGGAGAGAAACCCTATAAATGTGACATTTGTTCTGCTGCTTTTGTCGCTAGATCTAATTTAAATGCACACAAAATAAGACACACTGGAGAGAAACCCTATAAATGTGACATTTGTTCTGCTGCTTTTGTCACTAGATCTAATTTAAATGCACACAAAATAAGACACACTGGAGAGAAACCCTATAAATGTGACATTTGTTTTGCTGCTTTTGCTTCAAATTATGAACAAGTTCAACACACAAGAAGACACACTGGAGAGAAACCCTATAAATGTGACATTTGTTTTGCTGCTTTTGCTTCAAATTATGAAAAAGTTAAACACAAAATGAGACACACTGGAGAGAAACCCTATAAATGTGGCATTTGTTCTGCTGCTTTTGTCACAAAGTTTGATTTAACTGTACACAGAAGAAGACATACTGGAAAGAAACCCTTTACGTGTGACAATTGTTTTGCTGCTTTTGCTTTAAAGTCTGAAAAAGTTAGACACACAAGAAGACACACTGGAGAGAAACCCTTTAAGTGTGACATTTGTTTTGCTGCTTTTGCTTTAAAGTCTGAAAAAGTTAGACACACAAGAAGACATACTGGAGAGAAACCCTATAAATGTGACATTTGTTCTGTTGCTTTTGTCGCTAGATCTAATTTAAATGCACACAAAATAAGACACACTGGAGAGAAACCCTATAAATGTGACATTTGTTCTGCTGCTTTTGTCACTAGATCTAATTTAAATGCACACAAAATAAGACACACTGGAGAGAAACCCTATAAATGTGACATTTGTTCTGCTGCTTTTGTCACTAGATCTAATTTAAATGCACACAAAATAAGACACACTGGAGAGAAACCCTATAAATGTGACATTTGTTCTGCTGCTTTTCATTCTAGATCTACATTAACTGAACACACAAGAATACACACTGGAGAGAAACCCTATAAATGTGACATTTGTTCTGCTGCTTTTGTCACTAGATCTAATTTAAATGCACACAAAACAAGACACACGGGAGAGAAACCCTATAAATGTGACATTTGTTCTGCTGCTTTTGTCGCTAGATCTAACTTAAATGCACACAAAATAAGACACACTGGAGAGAAACCCTATAAATGTGACATTTGTTCTGCTGCTTTTGTCACTAGATCTAATTTAAATGCACACAAAATAAGACACACTGGAGAGAAACCCTATAAATGTGACATTTGTTCTGCTGCTTTTGTCACTAGATCTAATTTAAATGCACACAAAATAAGACACACTGGAGAGAAACCCTATAAATGTGACATTTGTTCTGCTGCTTTTCATTCTAGATCTACATTAACTGAACACACAAGAATACACACTGGAGAGAAACCCTATAAATGTGACATTTGTTCTGCTGCTTTTGTCACTAGATCTAATTTAAATGCACACAAAACAAGACACACTGGAGAGAAACCCTATAAATGTGACATTTGTTCTGCTGCTTTTGCTACAAAATTTGAAAAAGTTAGACACACAAGAAGACACACTGGAGAGAAACTCTACAAATGTGACATATGTCATGCTTCACTTGCTAGTTTTTCTGAAATAGCTAGACACATAAGAAGACACATGAGATAAACAGTAAAAGTTAGAACATTTTCTTCTGCTTTTGTTTGTACCCGGTAGTTCTTACTTGACCCGAGAGAAAAGAAAACATACATGAGAGAAATTAATACCAGTAGTAATTTGTGAACGGTACTAATGTTATAACGGCAACTGTATATATTGTAATTGTAATGACTTTGTCTTAAGTTTTATTTTAATGAATCACAAAATACATTGAACCTTTGTACTGATAATGCATGGTACTTCTGAGCTGATGCATTGTAATAAAGGCACCTATAAGATGTTATATTGTAATACATGCCACTTATAATAGTTATAAGTTGGTCCATTGTAATCACTCAAAACTATACAGTACAGTATACAGGGGAAGGGTTAGTATTTTTAAAATGATTTCACTTTTCACACAAAAAAGTGTAACTAAAAGATTTCTTTTTTGTCCATCCAAATAAATGTAAATTAATTGTGATTACGTTGTATTAGTATAATGTATCAAAACCAGTTAAGATAACATTAAATTTTATTGGTACTAATAACCATAACAACATTTATTTATATTGTTTATGCAATAAGATTGGTCAGGGTTGAGTCTGAGTGGGATGGACGCATTAGCAGATGAGGAATAAATGGTTGTGCATGAAGAGGGTTGCTGAGAAGTTAGTCTGTCCAATGCATCACTTTTTTTCTTATATTGAGTGGCAATACTGTCTGCCAAATGGAGAGTTTTTTTTAATGTTTGTTGTATTGGGGCTGCAAAACATTTTGACAGACTCCTTTTGACGCTACCAGTAGCTACCCACTGGGAGTAATTAACTGCAATGATCTGATTTAGTAAACTGTTGGTACCGGTAACCTTCTTGTTGAATTACAAAATACTATCATTAATCATTAAGTTTAATTCGACCTAAAAGATAGAAGAAAAAGGCCTGCAAAATTGAAGGTGTGCTTTGTGTATTGGCTGGAAAGTTTAAGTTGTACATAGACTTTTTGACAGCATGTTGGAAGTAGTTCTTTCAGATAATTTGATTTGTGAAATGGTTGGGAGGGGGCTGCACCAAGGGCATATATTACTATAAGCACTACAATAAATCACAAGCTTGACAAGCACAAATTACAATTAGAAGAAACAAGACATCAGAATGTTGAGAAAGGCGTTATAATTTCAAATAAAGTTAATTAATTTGATGATATATTTGTTATAATAATTAGTACTTAACCTTACAGCAGTCACTTTCTTTCAAATTTAAATAATTTTTTATTTTTTTCAGTTTCATTATGAATCAGTCATTGTACACATCAACCTTTTTTTTTTTTTGTACAGGCATATCATTTTATTGTATGAAAAAACTAAACCAACTACAACCATTTGTAGAAAGTTGTATGAGGAAACTTTTTCTACTGGGTAAACGGTTTAGTTTTAGCAACTGCAAAGAATGCTGTCTAACCGTACAGTTGATTAGCAACTTTGTTACTTACCGGTACTTAATAGGAGACATTTATTACTATGATAATAGTAGTAGTAAGGATATATAGTAAGAATGAGCATTTCTTAGGTTTGGAATGTCATTTTTAGATTGTGGTGAAAATTAAACTGTATTTGAAATAACTTTGTGTTCTTACTTTTGTTTTGTGATGACATGAGAAATCCACAATGTGGAGAAATTTATAAGCAATATATACCGATAGTTAATGATTTTTTTTTTAAGGGGAAGTAGAATAAGGTGTTAGACTAGACACAATAAAAAAAAACTTTTGGGTTGGGACCATTTTTAATCTGAAAATGCAATACAAACTCTTGGAGTTAGAGTAAATAAACAATTCATTTGTCACATGAGTTGATTTTCAAATTAAATACACCAACTACTTATTATGATAGATTTCAGTTTCAGTAGTTTTTAAACTATGAAGTTTTCATTTTCTTTTAATTATAATGTGACTATTGTGTGGAAAGGAACCTTTCTTTGAATTTCAGGGACTTTATAAATAATGTCATTAACTACAACATATCCAAGACATGCTAAGTTAGGCCCAGCCGGTTGGTCAAAAATTCATCAAGAAATTTTAATCACGTGTGTCCCAAAATTACCTATTATCGTTAATATTCGTTGCTATGTTAAATAACCGGATTTACTCTGGAAATCCAGCCTAATAACCCCCTAATAACTCATTTAAAAATAAAATAATTAACAAAGCAAATACAAATTTTTAATATGATTTGATGCTTTTATTGAGGGTTATTAGGTTAAAAAAGCCTAATAATTAATTACAATTAATAGTTAACTATTAGTTTTATATTTTATATACTGTTATATGTATACTATTAACTATATATAGACATATACTATATATACATATATAATGTATGTATATATAGAGGCCTGGAATAGTATTACTATTATAAGTGTAGGTCTATCCCCCCCCCCCATAATTATTTGTAGGACCCATTATTCTTATGTAATGATATATATGGTGATTCTTAAGTCATAAATTAAGTAAAAATTTACAAAAATATCCACTTACCTTTGGTATTGAAATATCCTATATTTAATCACATATCACACTATTCCAAAAGATAATTATTATATAATCCTCAATATTCTCAAAGAAAAAACACACTTTCTGCCACAATAATCCAAGAATTACATGAGATATTACTAAAATTTAATAATAATACATTGTAATTACCTCAAGCAAATAACTAGAACTTATTTAAAATTCTATCAACAGTCAAAGTTGATTCTAACAATAAATGTTGATCTGTGAAACAACTTAACTAACTTAAAATAAATGACATACTATTTTTTGTCATATTCACACATTCATATGGTAAGGGACTAAAATACATTATATAGAAAATGGTAAAATAAAAAGTGTAATTGTCAATTTTAACTTATTGAAACAAATAATCCCTTTATTATTAGTATATACTTATACATTTTAAACAATTCCACAGAAAATTTTTAATTAATATCTTAAGAATATTTTATTATTATTATGAATTTTGGAAAATTGAAAAAAAATATTTATACATAATTAATTAATTAATTACGAATAAGTGACGAGTCAGCATATTTTATATATTTTTAATAGGAAAATAATAAAGATTTTTAAAATAATTTTTGCGGAATATTAACAAAAACTAAATTATATTTTGTGGTTTTATTTAGAAGTACTCTAATTAAAAAATGTTCCCTTTAAATATTATATTTTTGTCTCATTTTATAATAAAGTTATAGGCCTTAAAAAAAAATCAAAATGAGGGTCACGAAATGTGGAGGAAAATCCCACTGTAAAGAAGTGCCTTTGAGGTCCCTACTAATAAATTCATAACTTTTGAACCACTTGAGCTAGAAAGTTGATCTTGGTGTTTTTGTAATCTATACTCCAGGCTCTATACAGCGGTAGTGTTTTTATATTTTTAAAAATTTTTGAAATTTTAATCAAAGTGCCTAGTACCGGGTGTATAAAAATATGTAGGCCTATATGTATATATATATTTTGATATATGTATAAAAATACATGTACCGGTAGATATATATAATTGAAGAAACTAAGTTGAACTCAAAACGTTTAAGAGATTAATCAATTTAATTATGCTCGGGTTCTTAAAAACAATGTATAGGATTTTCTATTATTTTACGGAAATAGAGTGAGTAAAATTATAACAATTTTATTTTATTATATCGCTAACTTAGCCAAGTAAGTATTCTTATTATAAATACATTTAATATGAATGAAATAATTATTTTGAGTATTTTATTTTTATCCGGATTTGATTAAGATATGATTATCTATATAATAATATACATAGATAAATGATTTACTGTTACTGAAAACCACATAATCTGGCTTTAAAAAAAAAAAAATTGCGTTGTTGAAATAATGCGAAATTAAATTTAAATGTCTCTTAATTGCCCAAATATGACTTCTGCTGTATTTAGAATATGGCAGGATCATTAGAATTAGACATTTATTAATATTAATATCATCATCTAGGGATTACTATTATAAATGTAAAAGAAATCAGATTGTATTTTAGAACTTAATATAATTGTACCGGTACATCAATGTGAGTGTATTTGGTTGAAGTTGAAGTTTGAAGAGACATTTTATTTTTATTTTTACCATTAATTTAAGAGAAAAAATAATGATTACATGTGTATAATTTAATTATAGTTTATAGTTAATTTATAGTAGTAGTATTATTATTAATTCATGATTGCCGTACTAAAATCTTACTGTCAACTCCTAAGTCTTCTTGGATTGATTATATTCGCCAAGTTCTTTTCACACGTTGAATGCGTCGTACTATTCCTACTATCACTGAACAAACTCAACTCCTTTTCATAATAATTATAACTTTAATGTCTAAGTAAATATTATACACATAACACGTGAATATAGCGCAGCTCGCTATCAGACATAAATAATACACATCCTATCACTCTAAAGTTCCACTCAAGACTGCCACAGACTTAAAAAATACGTCACAATACTGTATAGACAATACGTCACGAATCAGTATAAAATACGTCATAGAGACAATGGCGGGAAGAGCGTTCACTAACTATAAGAGTCAAGCGCGGGAAAAGCGTTCAACAACAAGTGAACATACTATTCAGTCACAACAATTACTAATGAACTCCCATACTCGACACTTACCAAAGACCTACTACTACTAGTGTCTACTAGCCGCAAAAGCTTACCAAAATAAAGTAGAAGCACAACTAGAAGCATCACAGAAGGAAATAAACAGGGAAAAGTCATGAATGAACTATGGGATATTATAACAATGCCATGAATATTAAATTGATGAAGAGATCAGCGGAAAAAGTAGTAGAATTTCAGCACACCAACAGTAGTTAGCTGGTTTGGTATTGAATGCAGAAGGACTGTCGAAGAAAGGAACAAGGCAATAATGACCATGATACAAAGGGAAACCAGAAATACCGGTACGAGACACACATACAATGAAGCCAGATGGAAGGCCACGAAAGTGTGAAGGAAGAAAAAAAAATGGATGGGGGAAAGCTAGACTAAAAGAAATAGAATACTTACCAAGAGAGGGACATATTAGAGGGATGTACATGAAGAAGATAAAAGACGAAGAGAAAGGATACCAAGCCAGACCTCAAATGCGTGAAAATGAAAGCCCTTGTCAGGTGCTGTCGTTCTGTGTTAATTTTGTCAGCGATAATGTTTTCTTTAGTACTTTTAGTAACTTCCCCATCAATCGCAACACTGTTACTTACCCACGAACGATCTATGACGTATTTCCGGGGTGGTGCGCCGTTATTTTTATGAGCGACAGGAAGCCATTTTTTTAGGGAGTGAGTGATTGGTTTTTGTTGAGCTGGGTACACCTTGGCTGGTGGACAGGAGTTTCTTTTCTCATGGTGTGAACACCATTTTTGATGGTTTGTTTTTATTTGCATATTTTTTCGTAAATAATTAAAGAATTCTTTTTTTTTATTCAAACCATCTCGTGAATTTCAATGATGCGTGAATGGTTAACAACACATCATATTTGTAGGGGCTAAGGAGAAGGCAACGGATTTATAGACTCAGTAATTTTTCTATGGCCGTACGGAGTGGACCTACCAGTAGGCGACTATTCGCCACAGCTAGACCTGCCAGCCGATTTTAAAAAAAAAATTTTTCGGCTGGCTGACATATTTTTTGGCTGAAATTCGGATTATGCTGATTATAAAGTAAAGCCAGAAATGCTATGCTGGATATAAAGTACAGCCAGCCATTCTATGCTGATGATAAAGTAGAGCCATCAATGTTATGCTGATGATAAAATAGAGCCAGCAATTCTATGCTGATGATAAAGTAGAGACAGCAATGCTATGCTGATGATTGAGCAGAGCCAGAAATGCTATGCTGATGATTGAGCAGAGCCAGCAATGCTATGCTGGATATAAAATAGAGCGAGTAATTCTATGCTGATGATAGTGTAGAAATGTTATGCTGATTATAAAGTAGAGCCAGCAATTCTATGCTGATGATAAAGCATAGCAAGTAATGCTATGCTGGATATAAAGTAGAGCCAGCAATTCTATGCAGATGATAAAGCAGAGCATCGATTTTCCCAACTAGCTGGGACTGGGGATATTTCGGATACCCGGCACCATCTATTTAAGGATAAGGATAACCGAACACTCCCACAGATAGGTTGGCTTAACGGAGTTAGTGGACATGATTTTAAAGTCTTTCCGGCTTTCCGCTTTATTTTTATATAAACATGGTGCATTGTTGCACAGTGAACTAATCAATGCTGCATTGTTGCACAGTGAGCTAATCAATGCTGCATTGTTGCACAGTGAACTAATCAATTGTTGCATTGTTGCACAGTGAACTAATCAATGCTGCATTGTTGCACAGTGAACTAATCAATGCTGCATTGTTGCACCGTGAGCTAATCAATGCTGCATTGTTGCACCGTGAGCTAATCAATTGTTGCATTGTTGCACAGTGAACTAATCAATGGTGCATTGTTGCACAGTGAAATAATCAATTGTTGCATTGTTGCACAGTGAACTAATCAATGCTGCATTGTTGCACAGTGAACTAATCAATGGTGCATTGTTGCACCGTGAGCTAATCAATTGTTGCATTGTTGCACAGTGAACTAATCAATGCTGCATTGTTGCACAGTGAACTAATCAATGGTGCATTGTTGCACCGTGAGCTAATCAATTGTTGCATTGTTGCACAGTGAACTAATCAATGGTGCATTATTGCACAGTGAATTAATCAATGGTGCATTGTTGCACAGTGAACTAATCAATGCTGCATTGTTGCACAGTGAACTAATCAATGGTGCATTGTAGCATAGTGAACTAATCAATGGTGCATTATTGCACAGTGAACGAATCAATGGTGCGTTATTGTATTGTCGTAACCACTGGGGTCTGCTGATTGAGATCAAAAGCCGGTTAGGACTGGATTCTATTTCAATGCCAATACGTCGTTTCCAAAACCAGATGACTGACGTTTAGAATAAAATCCGAGGTTACGTGATCTATGCCAGCAACGTTTACCGTATTGTTACAATTAAAGGCCGCACTTTATAGACCCTAATGTTGTCTCAAGAATAAGTGTACAAGAGTATTATTGCATTAAAAAAAAGGTTTAAATCAATTTTGAAAAAAAATACTTGGGAATTTTATGGCGTGGCCTGTCATCTTGAGCGTTCTGTACAAGAACGTTGGTACGATATATGAACATGATGGCCTCATCCCAGTCTAGTCGGCGCATGTGCAGTAGGTGTAGGACCGAAATCGTTTCTGTGTTTCTTACGCTGATGTTTTTACCCCCAGCGTAAGGCGTACTACGATAAGAAGAATTATTTTTAAAAAGCTATAACTCGAAGTTTCTGATACATGTCGTACGGAAAATTGATGCTTTATTAGTGGGTTGGGGGGGGGGAGGAGGAGGGGCACACATTTTTGTTGTTGTTTGTGTTCGCACTGAGTTGCATTTAGTCAAGGCTCGCCACTGGTCGCTCACAAGTAACACTCATAACAGGTAAATAAATGTATAACACCAAGTCTTTTTTTTTCGCTCAAATTTTTTTAATGGAGCATAAATATCCACATCTGTAAATCAACATGAAAAGCTGTGCTTGCATCTAAAGTAACATTATTGGTGACAACAATAACGAGACAGAATTTCAAATTGAGAGCCCTCTACACATGTGTCTTTAATTTATCCAGACACCAATCAACAACAGACAAAGGAATCGGCCAAATCGTCTGCACTGCTACCGTCAAACTGTTGGTCATATTTTATTTTTATGTACAAAGGTTCCAAGTTCCGAGGCCTAAGTCTTCGAATAGCCGATCTACGTAAATGCGGGTGTCCATCTTGTTTTATTCCACAGCCTACTAACTTCAGACATTTTTTTTTAGGAATATGCACCGGGGTTTTCATATCGCGATAAAGTTCTTATAAGAATTCATATTAAAATAAAGGGTTCTAAATATTTTTTAAAAAATCGCTAATCTTCGAAAAACCAGACCTGTCGAGGAAACTCTTTGTTTTAAGAATACATATCTTGATGATAATTGAATGGTTAGAAGAAAAACAACAACAACTAAACATCAAGATAACAATAAGAAGTCCTTGACATTAATACATCAAATTAGGAAACATGTTATAAATACAAGAATCTTCTAATGCATCCAACATTCTGTTTTAAGTGATGTGTTAATAAATACACTTTTGAAAAGAGATTTTGTTATGCAGATAGACGATATATCTCGATGTTTTGTTCTTCCTGAAGCAAAAAAATAATATTTTTTTTTGCTTATAAACTGTGGGGTTTATTCCTATATCAGTATCAACAAGTTAATTCAGACCCACTAGTGACGATCTCAGGCCCACTAGCGACGGTATCAGTCCCACTAGCGACGGTCTCAGTCCCACTAGTGACGGTCTCAGTCCCACTAGTGACGGTCTCAGGCCAACTAGCGACGGTCTCAGCCCCCCTAGCGATGGTCTCAGTCCCACTAGTGACAGTCTCATGCCCAATAGCGACGGTCTCAGGCCCACTAGCGACGATATCACCAGTAATAAGACCAACACTTGGCAGACACAGAGCATGTCCGTTTCAGATGTCATCGCGACCTGACACCCACAATGTTTCATTGCTCTATAGCTCCTCTTAGTGTCAAGAATTTGAAAGAATGATGTTTTATTGTGAAATAAACTCCCAGGCTCAGAAATTCCTTTCGCGAAAACCCTAAGTTGTCTGCGAGTAAATATTTCTGTTAACTTTTTTACATATTCGTGCCATAGCGAAAACAGACTCTGCACCTACTGCCCCCCCCCCCCTAGGCTACGCCCTTGGTCTGTTGGACATAGACAATTTGGGGATGGGGGAGTTGTTTTTTTTTCAAGTGGATTCTGATTCTGATTCTGATAGGATACGTTGCTGCAACCAAGTACTGGCATACGTGCAATGGTTTGGGAAACGATACGGTCATCCTAACCGCTCGTAGCGGGTGCCAGGGGCAGCTCTCGATTGGATGGTCGAGTCCACGGCGGCACTGTCCAAGGGTCCATGAGAAAACCAGCCTCGACATACGCTGAATTAGTCTTCATTCACATTTTGTACGATGTTCTCAACGGTCGGGGACATCATCAAGGGTATTGGCTGAAAATGAGACACTTGAAATTGAAACACAATCGTCGCATCATGGGCGCCAAGCTGAGACTGAGACCGCGGAGGTTCAAAAGACAATGCCATTTACTTATTGAATAAAGCTTTTATTTGAAAAAGAATAAAATGAATAATTATGAGTAATATAGGAAAAAATAAATGAAGTCAACAAATTATAAAACAGTCCTTTTAGAAGACCAAATTTGGTTCCGGTCAGACATGAAATTTAAACAAGCAGCGCTTGAAATGTCATGTTATTTTCACCTATGACCATCGTGTAAGCTGATTTGTTGACTTAAATTTTATTTTAAAGTAAAAAAAAAAAAAATAAATAAAAACGGACCAAGATAGAACGTAATACAAGCTTGATAAAGCTGCACATTTATGCCAAAGATTATAATTTATTATATTTATTTTTGTTAAAAGTGTTGGGGCGATGGTTTCAAAGTGTGAGGATCGGCTGATCACGTTGACATACAAGTTGTTGATACCAATGTTCTCATTTGAGAATCACTCAGACATGCGTACAAGCACAACCTGAAAAAGATGCAGAGGCAGAGATTTAAACACCAAAAAAACACAGAACGTGATTAGTTTTGACTTTAGCTCCACCCCAAATCCTTTTCTCAGGTAAGTTTTATTTAATTTAATGAAAGGCATGTTGGAAGAAATGAGTCGAAAAAGAGGAGCGGGGGGGGAAGCATGGTGAGGGCATCCAGTGAGGTTCAAATGTTTAGAAGGGGGAGGTAGTGATGAGGGCATTCTGTGAGAGTTAAATGTTAAGGTTGACAGGAAGTGGTTAAGGTCAAATGTTTAGAAGGGGGAGGTAGTGATGAGGGCGTTCTGTGAGGGTTAAATGTTAAGGTGGACAGGAAGTGGTGAGGGTCAAATGTTTAGAAGGGGGAGGAAGTGATGAGGGCAGGATCTGGTTAAATGTTAAGGTGGACAGGAAGTGGTGAGGGTCAAATGTTTAGAAAGGGGAGGTAGTGCTGGGGGCAGTCTGTGAGGGTTAAATGTTAGGGGGGGGAGGAAGTGGTGAGGGCATTCTGTGAGGGTTAAATGTTAAGGGGGACAGGAAGTGGTGAGGGTCAAATGTTTAGAAGGGGGAGGTAGTGATGAGGGCATTCTGTGAGGGTTAAATGTTAAGGGGGACAGGAAGTGGTGAGGGTATTCTGTGAGGGTTAAATGTTTAGGGGGACAGGAAGTGGTGAGGGTATTCTGTGAGGGTTAAATGTTAAGGGGGACAGGAAGTGGTGAGGGTATTCTGTGAGGGTTAAATGTTAAGGGGGACAGGAAGTGGTGAGGGTCAAATGTTTAGGACAGTGGTTCTCAAACTTCTTATGGCCGCGACCCTTTAATACAGTTCATCGTGTTGTGGCGACCCCAGCCACAAAATTTTTTTCGGTTATACTTCATATCCATAGAGCATATGTGTTTTCAGATGGTCATAGGCGACCCCTGGAAAAGGTTCGTGCGACCCCCAAAAGGGGTCGCGACCCACAGGTTGAGAACCGCTGATTTAGGAGGTGGGGTGAAGAATTTGAATGCAGTTTGCGTATGTGAAATATTGAGAGAAGGGGATGATCGGGAGGTGTGTCAAGAATGAACAATCTTGGGATGAACTCTTCACCTTTCTAACCAATGTACAACATTCTGTGTGCTGTCTGTGACGTCAGCCGTCAGCCCTGCCTGGCTTCAGCCAATTTGTTGCCCTGCTGTTGCCTCCAAGCCTGGAACAACAACAAAATATGAACAGCGGTTAAAATCAGCTTAAAGTTAAAATTGTTGGGCAAGAACTTAACACATATAGGTGAATACCGGGGTGTGGAATCACCATTGTTGGGGAATGGTTACAGTTTACTGGGGGGGGGGGGATCGGGGGGGGGGGGGGGGAGG
>CAXITT010000064.1:607861-634831 GCA_964033795.1 Lymnaea stagnalis
AAACATAATTAAAACATAATTAAAACATAATTAAAACATAATTAAAACATAATTAAAACATAATTAAAACATAATTAAAACATAATTAAAACATAATTAAAACATAATTAAAACATAATTAAAACATAATTAAAACATAATTAAAACATAATTAAAACATAATTAAAACATACTTAAAACATAATTAAAACATAATTAAAACATAATTAAAACATAATTAAAACATAATTAAAACATATACGGTCGTATCTTTTAGACTCGAAGCTATACAAGTTTCAGCTAGTTTCTTCTATTTCTTATGTGTATATACATATTTCTTTTTTATTTTTCAGTTTTTGGAATCAGTTGGCCGATCTCATTCTAAGGGCTATTCGACCAGCGACGGGTGAAGATGTTCACCGCCAGCTACGGTGTACGGCCGGTTCTAAGAGAGAGGGGGAAAAAAAGACGAATCAAGATAACGTCCCAGACGGCACAAGGGAGATGGCCGGCATTCAAGTCTCAAATTTAAATTGGCGTGTCTCTTTGCTCTTCTGCATTAGGGCGACTAAAGTAAGCGATAACACCCCCGTCCCCCACCCCCCCAAAAAAAAAACCAAACAAAAAAACACCACGCCCTAAAAGGGGAGAGATGCGAGTTCGGCTCCCCCATGGGAGGAAAAAATTTCTTTAGCATTACCATAACAAAGCAAACCCAAAATAACAAAAAAAAAAAAACAACAACATATTCCAAGTGAGAAAATAGCTTAAAAGGTCTCAGCCTATCGGAGATCTTGTGACTATCAGATGTTCGGTGGGGTGGGCCGGCATTAGTGTTTGAGTGCGCACGCTTTTATAACGGTGTGCGTCCATCAGCCGAAAGGGCTGTTTGTTGATGTTACAAGGAGGCGTGTAATGCGATCTTTAAGTGGATCTCACCTTAGTTTTGTAAAGTGTGTGTGGTTCGCAGCCATCGCGTTTGTTGCCACATTTGGTTTTATTTTGTGTGGTTGCGGGACTGGGGTTGTTTCACACATGTGGGTTTTAGGTTTGGTTCTTTTGGATAACGCAGGGGTTATTGGGTTGCAAGGCTGCCAACCTTCCGTAAATTAACGGTTAGTAAACAACAAAAAACAAAAAACAAAAAAAAAAAAAAAAAAAAAAAACAAAAAAAAAAAAAAAAAAAAGCGACCTAAAATAAGAATGTTAGTAAATCGACTCCCCCCCCCTCCCCCGACCGACTTAATAAAAAACTTGCCCCCCTGCCTGACCGAACTAAATGAAAACTTGTCCCCTGCCTGACCTACTTAAAACGAAAACTTGCCCTCCTGCCTGACCAACTTCAACGAAAACGTACCCTTCTGGCTGACCTACTTAAAACGAAAACGTGCCATTCTGCATGACATACTTAAACGAAAACTTGCCCTCCTGCCTGACCAACTTCAACGAAAACGTACCCTTCTGGCTGACCTACTTAAAACGAAAACGTGCCATTCTGGCTGACCTACTTAAAACGAAAACTTGCCCTCCTGCCTGACCTACTGTGTTTTAAATTATATACGTTTTTTTTTAAAAAAAGAAATAAAATAAAATATAAAACAAACAATTTTCAGTGTTATCTGAAGTTGAAGCAGAATGAAGTTTCACCAAAATTTCCATCCATTGAAAGCTTTATTTTAGAATAACAAACTTCTGCAACATTTTGTGGCCGCAGATGGCCGCGGATATTTAAATAAGGATCTCAAAGTTGTGATGGTGTGTGTGTGTGTGTGGGGGGGGGTAATAATTAAACTATTTAAAATCTGAATACACGGGAGCAACCTATCTAACATTGGCATAGGGTCTCTCAAAGTCACGTGACGACTCTTGACTATATATTTCCTCCGATGAGTCACAAATTAACAAACGCTTATTGTGAAACTCATTTTTTTTAAAATTAACTTTAACACCTTTCACCCATCCCTCAAAAAATCCCTGTTTTTTTTTGTTTTTTTTTTGTTTTTCTTCTAAATTTATAAAGTTTTCTAAAGCTAGAATTAAAAAGAAAATGAAATTGTTTATAAAATTGAAAGAAGAGAAAAAAAAAATGTGTTTTCAAAAAAAAACTTAAAAACCTGCCTCGTACTGCTTTTTAAAAAAAAAAAACACATTAAATTGCCTAGGGCTCTTTCATTATCATTAACGATACCTACAGCTTTATGCCCATAGAAAACTCAGGCCCACTACAAGCATGAGAGCCTTACAAGCCTGAGCACCTGGTCAATTGTACAAGTTTTCTTGTGCCAAAAGACAACACTGAGAGTCTTAGAGATATAGTCATAGATGTATATGTGACGCAGATACGGTGACATGGGAGAAATA
This sequence comes from Lymnaea stagnalis, assembly GCA_964033795.1. Taxonomy (NCBI): domain Eukaryota; kingdom Metazoa; phylum Mollusca; class Gastropoda; family Lymnaeidae; genus Lymnaea; species Lymnaea stagnalis. The sequence goes on from CAXITT010000064.1 coordinate 610,202, forward strand.
TAGTCATAAAAGTATATGTGATGGAGATATGGTGACAAGGTGAGACATATAGTCGAATGGATAATTAGATTTTTTAAAAAATATTTTCTTTTTAGCTTTACAGTTTGAACAAGTTTATTAAATAAATGCTTAAAGAAATTGGCGGTTTAAATATTTTTCTTCAAAGCCATCGTGTATAGACTATAGTGAAATAATACATGTGTTACTCTGTATGTTGTGCATCAAATGTAATTTAGGCGTCACATCAAATGTAATGTAGGCGTCACATCAAATATAATGTAGGCGTCACATCAAATATAATGTAGGCGTCACATCAAATGTAATGTAGGCGTCGCATCAAATGTAATGTAGGCGTCGCATCAAATGTAATGTAGGCGTCACATCAAATGTAATGTAGGCGTCACATCAAATGTAATGTAGTCGTCACATCAAATTTAATGTAGGCGTCACATCAAATGTAATGTAGGCGTCACATCAAATGTAATGTAGGCATCACATCAAATGTAATGTAGGCGTCACATCAAATGTAATGTAGGCGTCACATCAAATGTAATGTAGGAGTCACATCAAATGTAATGTAGGCGTCGCATCAAATGTAATGTAGGCGTCGCATCAAATGTAATGTAGGCGTCACATCAAATGTAATGTAGGAGTCACATCAAATGTAATGTAGGCGTCACATCAAATGTAATGTAGGCGTCACATCAAATGTAATGTAGGCGTCACATCAAATGTAATGTAGGCGTCACATCAAATGTAATGTAGGCGTCACATCAAATGTAATGTAGGCGTCACATCAAATGTAATGTAGGCGTCACATCAAATGTAATGTAGGCGTCACATCAAATGTAATGTAGGCGTCACATCAAATGTAATGTAGGCGTCACATCAAATGTAATGTAGGCGTCACATCAAATGTAATGTAGGCGTCACATCAAATGTAATGTAGGCGTCACATCAAATGTAATGTAGGCGTCACATCAAATGTAATGTAGGCGTCACATCAAATGTAATGTAGGCGTCACATCAAATGTAATGTAGGCGTCACATCAAATGTAATGTAGGCGTCACATCAAATGTAATGTAGGCGTCACATCAAATGTAATGTAGGCGTCACATCAAATGTAATGTAGGCGTCACATCAAATGTAATGTAGGCGTCACATCAAATGTAATGTAGGCGTCACATCAAATGTAATGTAGGCGTCACATCAAATGTAATGTAGGCGTCACATCAAATGTAATGTAGGCGTCACATCAAATGTAATGTAGGCGTCACATCAAATGTAATGTAGGCGTCACATCAAATGTAATGTAGGCGTCACATCAAATGTAATGTAGGCGTCACATCAAATGTAATGTAGGCGTCACATCAAATGTAATGTAGGCGTCACATCAAATGTAATGTAGGCGTCACATCAAATGTAATGTAGGCGTCACATCAAATGTAATGTAGGCGTCACATCAAATGTAATGTAGGCGTCACATCAAATGTAATGTAGGCGTCACATCAAATGTAATGTATGCGTCACATCAAATGTAATGTAGGCGTCACATCAAATGTAATGTAGGCGTCACATCAAATGTAATGTAGGCATCACATCAAATGTAATGTAGGCGTCACATCAAATGTAATGTAGGTGTCGCATCAAATGTAATGTAGGCGTCACATCAAATGTAATGTAGGCGTCACATCAAATGTAATGTAGGCGTCACATCGAATGTAATGTAGGCGTCGCATCGAATGTAATGTAGGCGTCACATCAAATGTAATGTAGGCGTCACATCAAATGTAATGTAGGCGTCCCATCAAATGTAATGTAGGCGTCACATCAAATGTAATGTAGGCGTCACATCAAATGTTATGTAGGCGTCACATCAAATGTAATGTAGGCGTCGCATCAAATGTAATGTAGGCGTCGCATCAAATGTAATGTAGGCGTCACATCAAATGTAATGTAAGAGTCACAACTACTGAGACAACTAAACATATTAAATTGGGGGATTTATAAAATCTGTTGGCAAATTTTAGTTTTAATTTGTTGAGGGAGCAGCATGGTCGGTTTGACAACTATCACGTCATTTCAATTGTGTTTTCGGGATTCTCCCCTACCCCCCCCCCCCCCCCCCCCCCCCCCCAGATCTTAATTTTAGTTTTAATTTGTTGGGGGAGCAGCATGGTCGGTTTGACAACTATCACGTCATTTCAATTGTGTTTTCGGGATTCTCCCCTACCCCCCCCCCCCACTTCCACCACCCAACTGCTCTCATGCTGGACCTGATTTTTAATGTATAAGTCATGTTGGTGGACCATTTGTATAAATATGTTGGTGAACCATTTGTATAAAGGTGTTGGTGGACCATTTGTACAAATGTGTTGGTGGACCATTTGTAATTTTTTACAAATGTGTTGGTGGACCATTTGTGTTTGTGAGTGCGCGGATGCCCTCGACAATGTGGTTTATTTATTTAACTGTGGGTTGTGGTGCAAGGCTGTTCACACCACTGTGGGTTGTGGTGCAAGGCTGTTCACACCACTGTGGGTGTGGTGTTAGGGTTTACCGCCATGTGATATGGCGCCCAGGGTTAACACAAGAATGTTGTCAAATATAAAAAAAGTGTACAGTTTACAGAAAAGTTAAATCTGACACAGATATCGCCTTGGTGAACTGGTGTCTCATACGTTAGTTAAATCAGACACAGATATCGCCTTGGTGAACTGGTGTCTCATACATTAGTTAAATCAGACACAGATATCGCCTTGGTGAACTGGGGTCTCATACACTAGTTAAATCGGACACAGATATCGCCTTGGTGAACTGGGGTCTCATACACTAGTTAAATCGGACACAGATATCGCCACTGTCAAGCGTGTCTCATAAATTATACTTTTAAACTATTCCCATCACTTTAAATCGTTCATGAACTTAGTGTCTCGGCGTTTAAAAAAAAAAAAATCTCTAAAGCAATCATTTATTAGCATAGGTAAAGGCATTTTTTTTTCGAAAGTAAAGCAGTTTTTTGTTAAGTCTGCCATTAACGCCGTAGTTAACACACAGACCTGAAAACGATGTACATGTCATTAACAAAAAAAGATGCACGAAAATGTACGATGATGTACGAAGATGTACGATGTTGAAATTCTTTTTTCAGAAGTGCCAGGAAGGCTTTTTTGTGTTTTAAAATTGTAGTGAAGCCTTCATCTTTTAACATCTAAATACTAATTTACAACCCAGGGGATTTTATTTGTACAAAGGAGTCAGTGGCGTAGCTAGGGGGGTTTCGGGGGGGGGGGGATTTGGACCGCACCGTGTGACACCATCTCTGGGGGGGGGGGGATGACACCAAATTGAAAAATTGCATATTTACAGAGCACAAACTGGTCGGTCGAACCGAATTTACCAAAAGGACAACCGATCACAAGTAAATTGTCCACACAAGTAACCAATCCAAATGCGTGCTATGCTAAAAGTTCAAAGGCTGATGCGTCAGAAATCAGAAATGAGGTGACCCTATAATTAGGTCATAAAAACGCCTTTTGACCATGATTCAACGCAGATTGAAGTGTTCGGTAACATTCATAATTGACAGGAAGCTATAGTTCTTTCAATTCTGAGGGGAAATAACGGGTTTCCATTGATACCAAATAAAATGCTCTCGAGTTCTTTAATACGTTTACCTTCTAACCTTCAATTAGTTTGTTTTTGTTCTTGACATTGTTATACTGTGGCTTAATATCTTAAAAGAAAAAAAAAATCCATTAGCGGAAGTCGGGGGAGGGGGGGGTGACACCATGAGTTTACCGCACCGGGTGACACCAACCCCAGCTACGCCACTGGAAAGGAGATCCGTCAAAAGTAAAGTTGGAGAGCTCTGACAAACGCACGACGGTTTTGCCATTATATTTTTTAAATTATTTTAAATGACAGAGGGTCGTACATTTTTTATTCCTTGAATTTTTTAATAATGTAGCAGATTGAGTGCAACGGAACTATATTAAAATGGCTGGGAACCTTAAATATACAAGAGCTAAGAGGTATTAAAAGCTGTATGCATTTGTGGTTTAAATTTTTTTTTTTTTTGGGTGGGGCAGCGTTGGGGTTACAACAAGCTTTTGTGTAAAAATAACATTTGTTATTCTGTGGTGCATACTAATGTAATGTAGGCGTCACAACTAATGTAATGTAAGCGTCACAACAGATTAAATGTAGGCGTCACAACAAATGTCATGTAAGCGCCACAAGTTCACAACTACTGAGACAACTGATTTACAACCCAGGGGATTAGCGCGGGGTAATTCTTTCATTTTTTACAAAGGAGTCAGTGGCGTAGCTAGGGGGGGGGGGGTTCGAGGAGGGGGGTGTGGACCGCACCGGGTGACACCATCTCTGGGGGGGGGGAGGACACCAAATTGAAAAATTGCATATTTACAGAGCACATTAAAAAAAAAATTTTTTTTTTTTTTTTTTACTTTACTTAATGTGCTAAAAATGTATTTTAAATTTAAAAAAATCAATAAATGAAATAAACATGATTAATCTCTCAGGTAAAGACCGTGATGTTTTCAGAGGAGCGAAACTGTCAATATTTAATTCTCGTCCATTTGTCTTTGGTTTCAATGACATGTTTTTACCCGTCAACATAGGAAGATTTCACATTATTTTAAGTTGTTTATTGCGTAGTTCCCGTGGCTTTAAGTTATTTATTGCGTAGTTCCCGTGGCTTAGAAATAAAAGCCTCTTTGGACAGTAAAATGTAAAAAATTGTCCTAAGTTTCGATAATAAAAATAAAAATATGAATACAATTAATCAAATTAAAAAAAATTAATCTAAAAAAATTTTAAAAAATAAAAAAAGACGAAAGTGGTATAACAGTTACTTTAGTAGTATGAATCGCTGTACCGTTGTACCACACGATTAGCTAAGTTTATAGTTGTCCTCGTCCGAGACATCATGTTTTATCTTCGCTTAAGAAATAGTGTCTTCCGTGGACGATGTTGGCGTGGAAATGTAACCAGCAGATCGATGTCTGGTGAGTGCTGGGGTGTCAGGGTGAGTGGTGAGTCATTAAAGGTAAATCATGGGTGGGGCTTTGTTAGCAGCGAATGGTGGGGGGTGGGTCAGTAGTGAGCGTTGGGGTGTCTGTAGCGAGTGGTGGGGTGTCAGTCGTGAGGGGCGAGGTGTCAGTCGGGAGTGACGAGGTGTCAGTCGTGAGTGGTGGGGTGTCAGCAGTGAGGTGTCTGGAGTGAGTCTCGGAGTTTCAATTGTGAGTGGTGGGCTGTCAGTAGTCAGTGATGATTTGTCAGTTAGTGAGTGGTATGTGGTTAAAGGAGAGTGGTGATGCGTCAGCCGTGCGTGGTGTTGAGTTGCGAGTAGACGGATCAGAGTTTGTTTACAACACCCTTGTCTTGAAAAGATAAATAATTGACGTCGTGAAGAAAAATTTCTAAAAAAATTGTTGGATGAAACGAGATGGCGGATCTGACTAAAAATACAAGCAAGAGTGGGAGGTGTACATGCAAGAGTATAAGGTGTACAAGCAAGTTGGGAAGGTGTACAAGCAAGAGTGGAAGGTGTACAAACAAGAGTGGGAGGTGTACAAACAAAAATGGGAGGTGTACAAACAAGAGTGGAAGGTGCGCAAGCAAGAGTACAAGGTGTACAAGCAAGAGTGGGAGGTGCACAAGAAAGAGTGGGGGTGTACAAGCAGGAGTGGTGGGTGTACATTTCTAATAAAATCCGGTCCGGGGATGCCAGTAAACAAAAAGCGTTTCAGATGAAAATTCCCGAGACGAAAATGTTGACAGTAGTCAGTGTGAGATAATTTAAGGTAGAATTCAATTACAGATCAGCGGAGATTACTATAGTACATTTTCGTAACAAGATTGCCAAGTCTTCATTGAAGGTACTTCAAATAAATGGTTTTTTTTACGGTAACGTCCCTTGTAACGAGGCAGGCGCAGAGTCCCACGAAAAACTGCCGTAATATGCACATCAAGTTTGCCAGAAAAAGGGCTTCTCAAAGTGGTGGCCCGAGGACTCAGCATTGGTCCGCAAAATGTTACAAATTTAAGAAGATGGGAAATTGACGCTAAATCAATAAAATGGGCGCCGGTGCCTCGTGAAATGAAGGATACATCTTGCCGGTCCATGCGCGGAACAGTGTGAGAAGCATGTTATAAAAATAGAGCTCTGCCCGACTTTATGTAGATTATAAAACTTGAGATATGCCCCACTTTATGTACTGTGGGGTTATGCTGTTGCGTAGACAGTGAGGGCGTGAGGGAGCATAATTGTTGGCTGCCCCCCCCCCACTCCGCAACCATTCCCCCCCCCCCCGCTTCAAAAGTGGGACATTTCCGAAATAGAACTTTTCGTCCATGTTTATATTGCAATGCCGACTAAGCAGAAATGAAGGTATCATCATCAGCCACCATCTTGCACTTCTTGAGAATCTATTTGAGCTGCAACTCTCAGGAGTCACCGGCGCTAATCGGATCTCTCCACATCTTCTGATTAAGCTGTGCATTATGTTGCAGCTCTAAACCTTTGGCCTATGCGAGCCATCAAAACCAGGTGAGCTCCCCCATAGATCCTAAAGTGCGCACTTTTGTTTTTCCAAGTTGAGAATAGTTAAACGGCGGATCTTGCGAAATTTTTACGAAGCCTGGCCACGATTTTATCATGTTAAACAAGACAGATAAAGCCTGGCCGAGAATTTATCATGTTAAACAAGACAGATAAAGCCAGGCCGAGAATTTATCATGTTAAACAAGACAGATAAAGCCTGGCCGAGAATTTATCATGTTAAACAAGACAGATAAAGCCAGGCCGAGAATTTATCATGTTAAACAAGACAGATAAAGCCTGGCCGAGAATTTATCATGTTAAACAAGACAGATAAAGCCTGGCCGAGAATTTATCATGTTAAACAAGACAGATAAAGCCTGGCCGAGAATTTATCATGTTAAACAAGACAGATAAAGCCTGGCCGAGAATTTATCATATTAAACAAGACAGATAAAGCCTGGCCGAGAATTTATCATGTTAAACAAGACAGATTAAGCCTAGCCGAGAATTTATCATGTTAAACAAGACAGATTAAGCCTAGCCGAGAATTTATCATGTTAAACAAGACAGATAAAGCCTGGCCGAGAATTTATCATGTTAAACAAGACAGATAAAGCCTAGCCGAGAATTTATCATGTTAAACAGGACAGATAAAGCCTGGCCGAGAATTTATCATGTTAAACAAGACAGATAAAGCCTGGCCGAGAATTTATCATGTTAAACAGGACAGATAAAGCCTGGTCGAGAATTGATCATGTTAAACAAGACAGCTCTCCACCACCCCCACCCCCACCCCCCTTCCAGAACACTAACTTATCACTTAATTTATTTTTTAAAGAATGTATCAAGAAGATCCTTAAATATATAATGCATTACAGGTTTGTTATTTTTATGTAAAGTTCCTCCCTAAGCCCATACCAACCCCCCCCCTTTTTTTTTAAGTCCTAGACAAACACTATTGCTTTTCGTTACGTCTTCACGAAATACTCTACTCCACTCCAGAATCCTATCCGCCGTAGGACTATGGTCGGGATTTAAAAAAAAAAAAAATATTCAGAGCCGTAAGTTTTACACTCATCCTTTTTTGGGGAATCCTGATCTTAGCCAGGATAGCTTATGTATAACGTCGATAGTTAACGAAGTGCTTAGGAGGAATGGGAGAGAATTGAGACTACAGATCCATTCTGAATCGATTCTCTGTTAATTTATATCCCCGAACTCCACACGGTTTACGTTATTTCTGGATCCGCCTCTGCATATGCGTTACTATCTACTGAGTGGGTACCGTTGACCCAGGGGGGGGGGGGGGATTTTGTTAGTGAATTTTTTCCTGTCAGATAGCACTCGTTCCCGCAAGAAGAAAAACTGTTGATGGCATTCGAATAAGCCAATGAGAACAGGCCGGTCGTATGTAATAAACTGACCAGCAGGTTTACGTTTCTCGGTTATTCCTTGTCGTGGGACCACTTCGGCGGCCAGGCCGGACACAAGATGATTGGTGCACAATAGCGTCTATCTTGTCACGTGGTACAGATGCCCTCATTACGGAGTCATGGCTCTTTAAGTAAGCCGTGGCTTTGTGTGTCGTGGCTCATGAAAGATGCATGAACCCGTTGGTCGGCCAAGTGTTTGATAGTGGACAGCGGATATTTCTGCTTCATATCATATAATTATATGTATCTCTCTCTCTCTCTCTCTCTCTCTCTCTCTCTTTATATATATATATATATATATATATATATATATATATATATATATATATATATATATATATATATCTCTCTCTCTCTCTCTCTCTCTCTCTCTCTCTCTATATATATATATATATATATATATATATATATATATATATATATATATACATATATATATATAGCGTAATAGGTTTTGACTTAAATTCCCAAAAATAGTTCATGCATCGTCCCAGTCATTCACGAATAAGGTTTAACACACTTCTTGACGCTCTCAGAAACAGCCAGACACTGGGGTCTTTCCAATCCGATTTGAAAACACATCTTTTCGCAAACACCTGCTGGTGTGATGTTGTCTACCATCTTTTCCAGCTGGCTATCATCTCCTAGATGGTTGACTTTGGACCGCGCTTCGAGCCTTTGGGGGACAAAGCTTGATTTTCAAATAAACTTTATTATTATTATTAACTTGAAAGGAATACATTTTATGCGGGGAAAATATACACTTTTGGGAAGAAAAAAATGTCATACGTTATAAATAAATAAATAAATAGATAAATAAATAAATAGCATACGTCAGTGCCAAAAGTAAAAGTACTGAAACTGCTTCATCTAGAACACGTACGTACGTCATGTAACGGTGCATAACTCAAGCCGCCGCAAGTTCCCCGAGGTGTCAATGACGCTGTTTTTTGGGAAGCTGTTGGAAAGAAGTTTTCCTCTACTGAGGAATGTACATTTCTCGGACGAAAGTCTCGCGGGCGGCTACATCAACAGCGGGGCAATTTTTTTGATTTTGAGCGGTCAAGTGTTATTGTCCAGAAACTGCTACATTCATCCATGGGGGAGGGGATGGGGGAAAGAGGGGGAGGGGGGATCCCAATCCCTTCTATATACTCTATATGCCAAAGGCAATTTAAATGACATAAATACAAACATGTATTCTAAAAAGCCGAGACCAAAGCAGGCAGCAGACACATTTAGGTCTTCGGCGGGTTTTTTTGGGTCGGGTTTGTAACGTTTTGTTCGGGTTTGAGGCTCTAAGGATTGTCAATGTTACCAGAACTTTCCACCAGCAAGTCTGCCTCCCAAGTACATGATGGATTGGCCTGCGATGACGAAGGGGGCTCTCTGGCCAGGTTGAGCGGAATACTATTTATCAGGAGTGCGCCTTGCGCGCTTAGCGTTCAAAGTTTGAATCGCAGCCCTGTGTGAGTCATTGGCTCGCCGGCACCATTTGAACGTTTTGTCAGTAAGGCGAATACACCTTTGTATTTCTGTGTTTTTTTTGTTGCTGTTTTTTTTTTTTGGTGTAGAATACATATGTTAGGTATGGCTCATGGACGATTTCTCTTCAATTACTTTTTGTTTTAATCACTTGTTAGCTCCCTCAATTTGACTCATACCAATGATCTCGTGATGGTTCAACATTACAGCCATACGCTGGATTCTTACACTGAATTAGGAACCAGCGTGCGCGCGAGCAAGATGCTAACCGTTATATCGTTCTGGTTACACATACTGCAATGCGCTTTCGTCTAAAAAAAATTACAAAGCGTTTTATACAGCAGTATCCAATTAACGGGTATTATACTTTAGACTTGACAGCATTGTAGTAACTATGACGCCACCGTCTAAATTCTAACACAAGGAAATTATGTATGCCCTAGAATAATACCAACAGCTGTACCGATATAGTTAAACATACTGCAATGCGATTATGTTTCAAAGAAGACGAACGGTATCCAAACAATGGGGGGCAGGCATCCACAAAAAGATACAACGGTATCCAACTAACGGGTGTTATACCGCACAACACCGTAGTAGCTATCCTGTCATGTGCGTGCCTTACATAGACACCACACGGGCGACCGTAGAATTAAGTACCATTAACGGAGAATTTCAATTTTCCGTTTGTACAGCTCACGCCTCTCTTGTACATTCGGGGACAACAAAACTATATCATGATATGGGATTAACTCCGCAACATAATGATCTTTGATAATTTAACGTTACTAAAAATATATATTTTATCTTCCGTTTTTATAGCCTGTCTACTATATCATCATATTGCAACTTTATTGCTGGTTAAGTATGTCTATCCCGACCTTTAAGATATTTGTTAGTTGTTAGTAATCCAGTGTTAGTCGGGACATTTCATAACCTGTACTATTTGTATTTTGTCAGATATTTTCCCCTTTCTTCGGCTCGTCCTACTAGTATTTCTTGTTATCTCTCTGTTAGCACATATTAAAGGCAGTAGTCCACAGGAACTGCATTTCCTTAGTTTCTAATAAAAGATTTAAAACTGATTCAAAACTGTTATCAAAATTCGACTTTAAACATAAAGACCAATATATCCGATGTTCTAACAGGCCAATATATCCGATGTTCTAACAGGCCAATATATCCGATGTTCTAACAGGCCAATATATCCGATGTTCTAACAGGCCAATATATCCGATGTTCTAACAGGCCAATATATCCGATGTTCTAACAGGCCAATATATCCGATGTTCTAACAGGCCAATATATCCGATGTTCTAACAGGCCAATATATCCGATGTTCTAACAGGCCAATACATCCGATGTTCCAACAGGCCAATATATCCGATGTTCTAACAGGCCAATATATCCGATGTTCTTACCGGCTAATATCTCTGGCGATCGTCCAGGCCATTATCTCTGGGGTTCTTACCGACTAATATCTCTGGGGTTCTTACCGGCTAATATCTATGTTGCTCTTATACTCTCTTTTCCTCGCAAACCCCCTCAAATGCCCCCTGGCAACCCCCACCATTGTGAGCCACGCAGTTTGGACAAATCTGATATATAACAACTGAGTTATCGAGAGGAAGAAAATGACCAGGCGAAGAACTCCAGTTCATATTGGACAGCAGCTTTATTTCCCATCACTACAGATTATTGACCATAACCAACATAAGCGGGGATGGTTTGATTATCAAGGGTAACTTTCTAGCTGAATTCGATTCTAGTTCTAGATTTTTTTTTTCTTTCTACAAATGGAGTTCATCCTTCCGTGGCGGGCCAACGATCCAAAGCCACATAGTAGGAAATAGTGTAGTCAGTGCTAAAAGAGGACATCTGAAAGGGTTGTTAACTTGATGATTACGTCCCTTATTTCTTGCACGCAACAGCCTCCCCCACCCCCAATTTAAAAAAAAAAGAAAGAACAACTGTCCAGCACGTTCTATGAAACCACATGTTCATGCTGAAACATTCACGTGTGAGATTTGACTTGCTCCACATGTCAACAATTTGTGATAACTTTATCGACACGGCTGGCGGAACGCCTGAATGAAGTCGAAATAATTCATTGGTATTTTATGATCATTTAATGTTGTTTTTAGAGAGAAAAAAGTGCGTGTGTTTGGGGTGTGGGAGCATATATAAATTTTTTGTGTGCATTAATATTCATTGAATATTGGGGACTATGGAGTCAGCGGATCCCCTGGATGGCAGCAAGGTATCATGGGTGGGGGTGGAGGGGCGTCAGAATACATCATGTTTAATAGATTTGTTAAAAAAAAAAATAATTATTCAACACAGATTAAATGAAGATGAGGGGGTAGGGGAGTAGGACGGTTGCTAACGGAAACAGTTGAGTTAAAGCTCCCGGGGTGGAGGGTGGGGAGGACGGTTAAACGACCGACATTTACCCTGGACTGACCACAGCTCCAGCAATGGCCCTGGACAATGCGATGTCACCACCCACCGTTGTTGCATGCATCAACCCCCCCCCCCCCAGGGTGGGGAGGACGGTTAAACGACCGACATTTACCCTGGACTGACCACAGCTCCAGCAATGGCCCTGGACAATGCGATGTCACCACCCACCGTTGTTGCATGCATCAACCCCCCCCCCCCGACACGTTCTGCCACAGGTCTCACTGGCACCAGTTGGAACGTTCAAACGTTGATCACGTGACCCATCACGTGACCCGTCCCGTTACCTCACCGTCCAGCCAATGTTACGGTACAAAGCCTTAACTTAACATCTAACACCCTAAATTACCATCTAATACGCCTACTACAGTCTACCACACTCAAATTACCATCTATAATACTCTAAATCACCATCATATACCCCGAGTTAGAATCTAAAACCCTAAATTATCACGTCATACCCTAAGCTGCTATCTTCAAACCTAACGGACCATCTAACATCCCAAGAAGTTCATAAATCTTAGTGATGTTTGTCGGTATATTTTAAGCATGTTTACATTTTTTGCCCTTGTAAAATGTAACCTTTTTTAAATCCTAATTTGCTTATAGTGACCATGGCTGGCCATTACAAACCCAACCACCAGCCCCCCCCCCCCAACTCAAGTTGCTATTTACCGTTTTACTATTTTCTTGTCAATCATTTTTTTTTCCCCCTTAATGTGCTCTGTCCGGCTACTTAAACTTTGTACACTTACTCCCCCCCCCCCCCCAATCCCATGACAAGACACTTTGTGATTAGAAGTTAACGAGTCACTCCCACACTTTGTGATCAGTAGGTCACCAGTCACTCCCACACTTTGTGATCAGTAGGTCACCAGTCACTCCCCAAACCTTCAGAGTTATTAGGGGTCGTTCGCAAATTACGTGACGCTCAGGGGGGGGGGGTCGAGAATTTGTGACAGAGGGGATGGAGAGTCAAACATATGTGGACGTCACGATTATCATTTTAAAAGAATTATTTTTGAGAATTAGGTGAATGTAAAGTGAGTAAAAATAATAGCATCGCTGCTTGAACGGATTTGCAAAAATCTACAACATCTATTTTGCATCACATGGGTGATGAGTGGCCGAGTGGTCTAAACTGACTCACTCCAAACATTGGTGATCTGGGTTCTATCCCCGTCAAACCAAAATCCCAAGCACCCCGAATGGATGGGACTCGTTAGCCTTGGAAGGCAACTCATCTAAGAGAAGTCTTACTCTGAATTCTTACCAGGAGCCAACATGATCAACAAATTGATCGTGGGACTCAAATATGATTTTTTTTTTTTTTTAAAGTCATGTTGAAAAAGCATGTTCAACAGCACCGACAATGCCCTTTTGAGCCCTTTTGAGCCCTTTTGAACCTTTTGGGCGTAAGAAATTAACACCTGCTCCTCAACTAAAAAAGGATTAAAAAAAAGACCAATGCGAGTAGCTGCAAGGAGATAGAGCTTATGGCAATTCATATCGAATAGTGCTGAGTGGTTAGATGAGGAACAGTGCCGCAAGATGAAAAAGATCAATCAGCTACAATAGACTATGCCCACCAGGGGCGTCATTTCATATTTTTTTCAGGGGGTGGGGGAGGGCAAAAATCAAAACTTTGTCGGCTTGTTAAGTTGTTTATTATTGGAGGCGCCACAGTACATAGCAATTTACATAAAACATGCAAATTAGGGGGTGGGGGCAAATGCCCCCCTGCCCTACCCAAATGATGACCCTGATGCCCATTGTTACGATAGAGCAAACCTGGCTACTCCTTGGGAAGATGATAGCAGCTAGAAACTATGTTATAATTGTCAGCTTTACTGCCAATAATCATAGTTATACCACAAACAATGATATTTAGTCTTGGACAACCTGTCAAATGATTCTGCATTAAATAATGTAAGTGTAAAAACTTTTTAACGTATTCATTAACAAGCTAAAGTTGTAATGAAATGTTTTTTCCTACAATTTTGTGTCATTAAAATAGATCAGCATATAGAAAAAATAATTCCTTTTTTTTGGGAGGGGGGGGGGGGGTTAGAAATGTTGACATAATTAAATAAGGGGGTCAATAGTTTGCTCTTGGGGATAAACTACTGGAATATATAAGAGGGGTAGGGGAGGTAGGAACAGCAAGAACGGGAAGGAAAGTTAGTGAAACAGAGACAGGGAGGAGAGTTAGAGAAAGAGAGACTGGAAGGTAAGTTTGTGAAACAGAGATAGGAAGAAAGACAAACGAACTTGATAAATTGCAAATAGAATGAGAAAAAAGAATCGGGTTAGCCGAGTGGTTACTGTGAAGTCACGTGAGTGTGGGTTGTGTGGAGTGGTTACTGTGAAGTCATGTGAGTGTGGGTTGTGAGGGGACCACTCCACCCAATCGACACCTCAAACAAAACAACTTTCTGCTGGCCCCTCCCCCCCTCCCCCCCACCCACCCCACTTACCTCGTTTTCCGAACCAGTTGGCGTGCACAGGTGAGGCATTGGCGTTCAACACGAGGAGGAGCACACAGATCTGAACTGCTGCGCCGGACATGTTTATTTTTTTTTTTTTGTAATCGTCTGCTGCTACGTCAAGAACTTTTTGGGTTGGTATCTGTGAACATACAAAAGTTAACGAGCGTGGATCAGTTTCACATGAAACGAAAGAAGTGGTGAGAATGGAGCTTTGAGTGGATTGATTGGACATAAAACAAAAACAAACAAAAAAAAAGCGGTAAGAATGGAGCATGTAGCTTTCAGTTGGGAGATGGTCTTTGCTCTGTACTCTGTACGATCAAAACAATATGACAACCATAATAGGGCAGCGACGTACCGAGGACTTATGGCGCCCTTGACAAGAACTAAAAATTTTTACCCTGTCAAGCTTCAGAAATCAATTTTTATTTTAAAAAAAGAATAGAATGTACACTTAGAATGAATAAACAAAATAAAGACAATTAATAAACGTATCCATGGATACACGGGGATACTCTCAGTCTACTTACATGGAAACAAAGGATGTAAAAGGTAACATTAAGTTTAAACAAAAAATAATAAATAACTTTCGATTAGATCGGTAAGTGTAAAAATAAAGAGATTAATAAAAATTACTATTAAAAATAAAAACTAAAAAAATTACTATATGTACAAATTTTCAAGATCATTCCATTCTTAGTAATCCAGGCATCAACCATGACACAGGGAAGTGTAAAACATAAACTTATTTTCAATAACATATAATTAATTGATGAATATTAATAATAGAATAAGAAAAAATATTCTGGCGAATATTGAAATGAAGAAGCTTTAGAGAATGCACACACAATTTTTTATACTTTATCCTGAGATTTTTGGCGGGTGATAAGTTGTTAAAGGTGGAAAGGGGGGAGGGAGGGGGAGGGGGAGGGGGGAAACAGCTGCTTCCACTCTGATTTGGGGTGTGGCATAAAATTGAATATATCAAGGTAACCAAATTACCGGTAATATGGGGAAAGGGGGAAAATACAAATACACGAAATTAAAAACAAAAAATTGCCCCATGTGATGGTGTGGCATTGTTTGTTTTTTCCCTGTAAAAATTGATCCGTATTGACCACCAGGGGGCGTCGAAGGAAATGAATCGACGTCAAACCACTTGAAAACAGAGAATAAAATACAAACTATTAAAAAAAAATACTTCTGTGCGAACTAAATGCATTTCAAAAACAAAAGCTATCACTGCAATTGATACATTTTATTTGCTCAAAACACGTGAAGAATTGTTGAAATATTAGCAACATGGCGCATGGCAAGTGATAGTGTTTTTAAATGCAAATTTTCATTACTCTACAGTCAACAACATTCTAACTATTTTTAAAAAAATGTTAATTATGTTTTTTTTAATGACTAATATTCATCTTTTTTGCGTGAACTCGCGAATGAAATGCACAATACCATGACCCAGAGAAATTCCTCAGAAGTGACCAAGGTCCAGATGGATGGGGTGGGCTTCCTCCACTCCTAGGAAAGGGGGGGAGGTGGAGAAAAGACTTCCATCGTTTAAAAAAAAAAGAATTGTAAAGGTATGGGTGGCCTAATCAGATGACGCCACCGGCCAATTTGATCGGGAGTCAACTTTCCGCGCGGCATTATTGAATGACATAAACACGAAATAAATTGGTTCACCCGAATAATTCATGTGCTAATCTTTAAAAAATAGTATTATTTCTAAATGAAAACACACCCGCGATGCCACGACACATCTGAAACAGATCGTATGGATTTTAATCGAGATATAAATCTTTAATAAATAGAATTTTTTTATTAAAATCGTATCCATTAATGTCACTTTGATTGACAGATTTTTTTTCACAACTTCAAAAAAAATAAATAAAATAATAATAAAAAAAAATAATAATAATAATTTAAAAAAATGCAGGGATGCATTTCGACGCATACCTGAACTTATTTTCTTTTTTTTGCATCATGCCACACTCCATCCGAGAAGAACAGAAGAAATGCTAAAGGGAACATAGGCGCCTATTGAAATGGTTGTGTTTATGGGATTTTTTCCCTTTTTTGTAGCTACTAAATAGTAATGCTGCCTTCTATTTTTTTTTAAAGAATGATTTGAGTTAACTATTTTGAATTGAATTTATATGGAAACAAAATCAGACCCGATAAGTGGTCAAGTACCGTATCGGCACGACCAGTTACAAAAAAAAAAAAAAAAAAAAAAAAAAATTAAAAAACAAAAAAAAAAAAAAAAAAAAAAAAAAAATTGCAAATCGAATGAAGAAAGAGGTTAATTTTTTTTTTTTACACATCTGGTGGGCCACAACCTTTAAAGCGCCTGGCCACTGGCTGGTCAACGCTGAGGTTAAGCCATGAAGACTTTTTCAAGATTTGTTTCATTTAGAATTGAACAAACCTTAAAAACAAAGTTTTACGGGTAAATCCTTTTGCTGCATCTTGTGTGTGTGTGTGAGTGAGTGAGTGTGTGTGTGTGTGTGTGTGTGTGTGTGTGTGTGTGAGTTGCATTTATGGACGTTCACGACATTTATGATTTATTTAGAAGCGGTGACGTCAATGGCGATAACACGTTTCATATTCCCCCCCCCCCCTTTCAAAAATATGTATGATTTCACCGTGTGATGTCTCTGTATGATTTCACCGTGTGATGTCTCTGTATGATTTCTCCGTGTGATGTCTCTGTATGATTTCTCCTTGTGATGTATCTGTATGATTTCTCCGTGTGATGTCTCTGTATGATTTCACCGTGTGATGTCTCTGTATGATGTCTCTGTATGATTTCCCCGTATGATGTCTCTGTATGATTTCGCCGTGTGATTTCTCTGTATGATTTCTCCGTGTGATGTCCCGGTAAGATTTTTCCATGTGATGTCTCTGTATGATTTCTCCGAGTGATGTCTCTGTATGATTTCTCTGTGTGATGTCTCTGCATGATGTCTTTATATGATTTCTCCATGTGATGTCTTTGTATGATTTCTCCGAGTGATGTCTCTGTATGATTTCTCTGTATGATTTAATTTTCTCTGTGTTGTGTATTGGTATGATGTTTCTGTGTGATCTCTCTGTAGAATGCCTCTGTATATTTCTCTATATTTTGTCTCTGTATATTTCTCTATATTTTGTCTCTGTATATTTCTCTATATTTTGTCTCTGTATATTTCTCTATATTTTGTCTCTGTATGATTTCTCTATATTTTGTCTCTGTATATTTCTCTATATTTTGTCTCTGTATATTTCTCTATATTTGGTCTCTGTATGATTTCTCCGAGTGATTTCATTTTCCAGAGGCAGAGATTATTATTATCTTTTTTTAAATTCAAAGTTTCATTTCAGAAAATAACACATGATAAGACTTGAATTTTCTCTATAACACACACTGACATCCCAACAATCTATTATTTAAACAATATGTTACAATTGGTTGCAATTTTAATTAAGTATAACATAATGCTGAAAACAAACAGCAACTTTACTATGACAGAAAGGGAGACCACCGCTCATACATTATGTATACATATTATGTGATATCGTCACGAGCTGAAGACAGTAATTGTTTTATTGGTGCCGCCATCTTAGTTTGTCTCGATGCTTCAGCCAATGGGATTAGAGCGTCTCAAGGGCCTGAACTCTGAGCTGTAATGTAATCAAACGATGAAGTTACATGTGGACATTAAGACGCCCGAGACCAACAATGGTTCGGGTTAATGTTTGGACAGTTAAAAAAGATTCTGTGCCGGGAATATGAAAACAGGGGGGAATTTGACATGGACCAGGATGATAGTTTCAGCAAACACCTCGCTTTACTGTTTTAATGTAAACCGGTTCTGTAGTAAACGACCTGAAGCAAGACCTTTTTTTAATGGCTTCACGAGGTAAGAGAGAAAAAAATCAGCAGTACTTGAGAATTTACATCAATAATAACTGCAACTTTTGAACTATAACAAATGATGAGCCCAAGAAGTTCACGACAATACTTCATACACGCAACCAGAATACTTTTAAAATTCCACATCTCTGGTCACCATTCTTCTACAACCATTTTTTATTTCGCCCCTAATGTCCTTGCAAGCCCGAAATAAATCATAATTAAATGATGTACTTGTACAAACAATTTCGACCTTTCTCAACATCTTTAAAAAAAAATGTAACAAGCTTTGTAATTATCTTCGTGAATAGTTATAGTCTTAGCGTCAATTTTTTGTCTTCGTGACTTCACGTGGGTGAACTCTCTTCGGCCAAGGTGTTATAAGCAACATGGTAGAGCTCGGAGAACCTATTTTCGAGACCCCATTTGGTATTTGCCACACGACAGGGCCCTCCACGACTGTTTTAAGACCCGCTTTTTAGTCCATCTTCAAGCCGACAGCAACAATCCTCTTTATTTGGTCTAACATACCATAATTCTGATGCTTCAAGCTGATTTTAAACACAAACAATTTCAAGAGGAGATTTTATATTTCGCTATTCATAACGCAGGATGTCCCGTTTCAATTTTGAGAATACCGTAAACGACCGGGGGGGGGGGGGGGGGGTGTGTGTGTGTAAGGTCAGGGTCTGCGCGTGTCCGTTTAGCCGCCATTAATGTCTCCCAGCTGTAGAGAACCCGGATGGGGTTAGACCCATTTCGTTTGATCACCGTTCGTTGTCATTTTATCAAGTGATTATGTTAAAAGACCGGGAGGGGGTGAGAGGGTTGTCCTGATGAGGTGTTCAAGTGTCAAGGAATTAATTTCAACGGGTACTGAAGGTCAAGGACTATTGGTTTGTGCCGATGGAAACTTAGTTAAAACTTGGCATTGGTGAAAGATCTGACGAGCAAAGTTTTATTTGCTTGATTTTGTTCTTTGCTCTCATGTTTCCCCCGAGTGATGTCTCCATCGTATTCATTACCTCAAAGACGCCTATTTTCAGTTGAACAGCAGGTATAGCAAGTGATGATGCAATTCGTCAAGGACCAGGTTCGGAAACTTGCGGCTTACCGAAACGGTCATCCCCAGCCCGCAAAACCTCGATTAACTGGATTAATGTTTCACTATTCTCACCAATACAACTAACTAGTCATCAGGCTATCTGTTAATTATCATCTCACTATAATTATTTCAAATTTAATTTTAAAAAAAAACAAAAACTAGCCAATGTACTGAGCGTTTCCAGGATTGCAATTGGACAAAAATATTTATTTCTACAGCCCTTTGGCTAACATTGACATTGACATTAAGTGTCCTCTAAAACACTTCAATGAAGAATATTCAAATAAATTATCTCCTATGAAAACACATTTACACTAAATTTTGTAAACATTTATGATTTAAAGACCTACCTAACTTTTTAAAAATTAAAAAAAAATATTCACCAATGTCAAAGCTCTTGCCATTTAGCCCTTAAAATAAAATATAAGGATCCCAATGGTTCCCATTCCCCAGTGGGATCCCGTTCCCCGCGTGGGATCCCGTTCCATGAGGTACACTTAAAGTTATCCCAGAAAGAAAGAGAGAAGGGGGGGGGGGGGGGGGGGGGGGGTCAGATTTACCCGAGATCCATCGATACACGTAGATGCGTTTACAGTAATCTAAACCTTCAAAGAATCCCCCCCCACCCCTTAAAAGATAGATTCAGCAATGCTGAAATAAATCAAAGGGAGGTGTAGCAATATAGAGAACGAAATGCCATAGTTATAACCATCGTTATAGAACAAAATGCCATAGTCATAACCATTGTTATAGAACGAAATGCCATAGTCATAACCATTGTTCATATCAGTTTAAGAAGTGCCCCCCACCCCACCCCAAGCGAAGGCCCGTTCCACCCTGCGCCATATCAGTTATGCATGAGCTAGGGACCCTATAAAAAATCAATCGGAGTTAAAATTTAAACATATTAAAAAAAATAATAATTTCCAGGCAACTCCCTGCACAAACGCATGTTCTGCAGTGGTAAAGAAGAATCAAGAAGAAAAAAAGGCAATCTCTCTCTGAGGTTTAATCAAGATGTTTACATACACCACGTGACCCCTGGCCAAGGGGGACCACCGTGTCACGGGACGTATTTTAATTCGTGACGTAAAGTGTAAAAAACAACAAAAATTTACGGAAGTGGGGCAAGCATAAATTCCAAAACCGTTGCGTTCAAATAGGTATAATAAAAAAATTTAAAAACATTCACTCACGATCACGAACGACCTTGCGGTGTTTAGAATTACCGATAAAAGAACTCATCAAAATAGGATTAATTTGTGGTCGCTTGTAATAGAAAAGAAGTATCCTAAAGCTATTATTTAGTGAAAAGATTATTTTAAAAAACACCAAAAAAACCCACCAACTTATATAGGTATGGGATTAAGCTAACGTCATCATGAAACGCGGAGTTCATTAGCGCACAATTTCTTTCCCGTAACTGCACATAACAGTGTGCAAATTTGTGGCGCGCAGCATAAAAATGGAATTCTTAAAAAAAAAAAAAGCCCTGTTAGGGAGTGTGCTTTGGGGATTTTACGGAAATCGAATCAATTTAAATCATATCAAATTAAAATTCTTAACTAAGTATATGAATTTAAATGCACCCTCAAAATTATTTTATAAATTAGACGTAATTAAATGTGATAATTAAAGAATTATTTTAAAGCATTTTAACTGATGTGGGGAGTTAAGACATTTTATAAAACGAGGCTCACATTCTTTAATATCAATAGATGATCATCTATGTACACGTTTTTGACTTGAAAGCAAACTTATCAGCAAACCCCGAAAAGGGCGCCATGGTGATCCACCAGGAATGTCCTCCCACCGTCTGGTTCTAACACGCGGAGTAAGAGTTGTGCCTCTTCTGAGAAGCCAGAATCGAAGTCAAGGACTGTACGGCGAAACTCGCAGGGTATCTAACCTGCTGGATCTCAATTTCATGAAATAATTTCAGAAATGCAAAACCGACGGATGTCGTTTTCTTTCCGAGAGTCGTTTCCGCTACATCATATACGTCACTACCGTTTATTCTTCTGAGGCGTCGACAATCCCCCACAAGTCCTGCTTATGTGATCGGGATACACAAAGCACACGGAAAACCATTTGATTACATCGGTATCGGTCTACAGACTGCAGTTTTCTCCGATGTTGTACCGCCCAGATCCAGGATGCTAGAGCAAAGGAAAGTCTGCATTACGTCAAAATAATACGTGGCACCCGGGGGGGTGTCATGATTTCGGGGCGTTTCTTTTAGTAAAAGATGAACAATGGAATCGTGATCAGTTGCGTCGGTTTTGGGCTAAGTGGGTTCGGATCGGAGCGCACCAGTTGACACTATAGCAGGAGGTTGATGCCAACATGGGATAATGTAAACTAGATATAGCCCGCCAAACATTGGCGACAGCAATGCGTGACCTTCCCATCTACTAGATAGAGCCCGCCAAACATTGGCGACAGCAATGAGTGAACTTCCCATCTAGTTAAGTTACTTGACAAAACATGAACTCAAGTAACGCCCATTTAAGAATCCCACTTTGCGCTACACCCCTTCCCACCCCCATGATACGTCACGACACACTTTTTATTTCACGCCCATGAACTATTTTAATATTCTCATGTCCAAACCACTTTTAAACCGAATAATTTTTACACAATAATTCAATTGAGAGGATTTCATTTCCAAAAGAAAATATTACGCACCAAACGCAATTGCGTTATTAAAATATATAATTATATATATATATATATATATCATTTAGCGTAGTTATCGGGAATTATATTTTACGCACTAGTGAACTCATTATTGAACCACACTCTGGCGTATCTATAAATAGCCTGCGTGGTGTTTGACCCGTCTTGTTTGACCTTTGCTGGCGAATTATATATATAGATAGATTTGCTGGCGAATTTTACATATATTTAGATGTAAAGATTTTAGCTTTGGATGGCGTCCTTTCGCATGTGTCACGTGCCAATACCAGTGTAAATGCACGGTCTTGGCGCAGATGACTGGGCGAAATACACATAAATAATATTTTTGTGTATATTACACATTTCTGTATTAAAATATGAATCTGCAAATTTTGGACAAAAATACTAATTAATAACTTCTCTAGTACAAAGATAATTTACATAAGGCCAGCGACAAAGTGACTAAATTGAGCCTCACTGGTCTTCACTATACACCGTCTGCGTCAGCAACGCATTTGCTTCTCTACTAGTCAGCTCGAGGAGGACTGGATCATCCGATCATAAATTTAACCTTACTGAGCATAATATATAACCGCACTGAGCATGATTTTTTTGAACTGAGAAGTAATCGAATTCATTTTTGTGCATTGCATCTCTGTTGTTGTTGTAATTTAAATATGTCGCCGGAGCTTTATTCAATCGTGTGGGGGATTTAACGTTCTATCTGCGAGTAGACCAGTGATCCTCAACCTTTCTAATGCCGCGACCCTTTAATACCGTTCCTCATGTTGCGGCGACCCCTAACCAGAAAATTATTTTCGTTGCCACTTGACACCTGTAGTGTATATCTGTTTTCCGATGATCTTAGGCGACACCTGGGAAAGGGTTGTTCGACCCCCAAAGGGGTCGCGACCCACAGGTTGAGAACCGCGGGAGTACACTATTATACAATAAAATATTTTAAATAACGGCCATTGACGTCATCAATTCAGTCTAAATGTAACTAATGTGTGACGTCGTGGTGCAAGTGTTCAGATTTTAAGAGAACCATCTTTTAACAGACGGCAAGACATAGTTAAGGCAAAAAAAAAAAAAAAAAAGAAAAAAAAAAAAAAAAAAAACAACACAAAAAAACAAACAAACAACAATGACCCTAAAGATGACCTCGAGACAGTTATGACAATAAACAACCGAATTAAGGTGACGTCATATGCAGGGATGGGAGTAACTTGGTCGGAGTCGGAGTCCTGAAAAAAAATCCCAACCAAGCGTAATGTAAACATTAACATAGTTAACATGAGCGAATGTTTACTTTTCATCCCCCCCCTCTCAAATAGTAATTTTTAAAAAAAAAGCAATTACGCTGATTGGCTTCAAGGCGTCACGTGTTTTCCCCTTCGATTATGATCATGTGTGTCACGAGACCAAACGATACCTCGATGGGATGATAGCGGCAAACATGGCCGCGTCCTTTTCCGACCACGTGTTTATGCCTTTCAGTTGTTCCAACTGGTTCTTTTGTTTGCCTCCTCGTGCACACACACACACACACAATGCACATTTTAAAGGTTTAGTAAATTTGTTTTTAGGAAAAAAAATAATAAAACAAATAAAACTGTCTCTCACCCAAAGATTTGTTTCCAAGCGCGAGAATCCCGTTATAACACCTCGCCCTTGTCCTCGCCATTTTGCTACGTGGAGTATTATCATCGTTCTGATTAGTTTCCCATTCGCCTTGGTCGACATTATTAGGCAAACACTTTAGCCGGGATTTATTTGGCAAGGCCTAAATATTTTATTACGTTTTTTTCAGTTAGTGGGGTGAAGTTTCGCTTGGATATGAGAGAGAGAGAGAGAGAGAGAGAGAGAGAGAGAGAGAATTGGAGGGGGGGGTTGGAATTGGAGCGTCTTTTCTCGACTGCAAGTCAATTTAAGAGGCTACCGTGATGAAGATACTTATACAGTGCCTGTGTCCATGCTACTGTGTCCATACTACTGTGTCCATGCTACTGTGTCCATGCTACTGTGTCCATGCTACTATGTCCATGCTACTGTGTCCATGCTACTGTGTCCATGCTACTGTGTCCATGCTATCCTAGCATGCTCAAAGCGCCCTATGTCATTGTTAAGTTCTGGTGCTTCCTCTGGTATCAACATGTCAATGAGATTATCAACCGAGTCATTGTCCAAATTTCATTTGTGAAAAAAAAAAAACACTTCTGCGGAACTGTGCACTTCATAGTTTCATTGACGCGGTGTTTAGTTGTTCCACGCATGCGCACATTTCAGTGGGAAGAAACGGGCCCGAGCACTGTCGCGCAAGCAGTTCCAATCTTCTTTGTCGGAGTGTAAAAAAAAAAAGGGTGGGGGGAAGGGGGGGAAGGGTTGTGTTTACGTTTAGCCTCGGTGTCTGGCCTCTACTTTCTGAGATCGGTGTCTGGCCTCTACTTTCTGAGATCGGTGTCTGGCCTCTACTTTCTGAGATCGGTGTCTGGCCTCTACTTTCTGA
>CAXITT010000064.1:652529-672376 GCA_964033795.1 Lymnaea stagnalis
AAAAAAAACCCCCCCCCCCCCCAAAAAAAAAAACAAAAAAAAACCTGAGAACAAATCTGTGTAATGAATGGATCAGTTCATTGTCATTTAGACATTTTCTTCCTGAAACAGGTCTGACTTTTTCTAGCTCACAAGAGATGCCTAAAAAAAAATAAATGATGTGATTGAGTTATAATTCTTCCTTTGCAAGGCAAGCAGGGCGCACTGATCTCGTTGTATTGTCATGAAGAAAGAAAGATGAAGCCTCTGCTTAGTGCGGGCAATTAACTAAAGCTTTTATGATTACAAGCGTTTATCTCGCTTTGTGATTCGAGTTGTTCGGAAATTATTCTGTATCGGCCAGAATAATCCACAGCTAAATTGAATATTCTCAATAAAAAAATATTCATTAACACCAAAATCTTTACAAAATTGTATTTAAGCACCAGTAAAAAAAATCTTCTTTTTTTTTAAATATTGTAATTTGAAATAAATCATATTCATATTATGAAAACATTGTCTTTTGGGGGGATTGGAACCACTTGAAGAAAAATAAATGCACAGCCGATTATTGAAATAGTTCATTTTTAAGGCTGTAGCAAAAAGTTCATTGCTCGTTATGCAGCATTGTAATTTTTAAAAATGGTATCTTTCTCTCTTACATTAAATCAAGTCTGCACCTTTGTTGACCTGAAGATTGCTCAAATAATTGAAATATTCACACCTGTTTAAAGCGGAAAAAAAAACACCCCCATGCAAACATGTCACTTAAATTACACAGAGATCCACTGAAACCAGAGATCAACAGAAACAAGAGATCAACAGAAACAAGAGATAAAAAAAAAACAGAAACAAGAGATCAACAGAAACAAGAGATCAACAGAAACAAGGGATCAACAGAAACAAGGGATCAACAGAAACAAGAAATCAACAGAAACAAGAAATCAACATAAACAAGAAATCAACAGAAACAAGAAATCAACAGAAAAAAGATCAACAGAAACCAGAGATCAACCAAAACCAGTGATCAACAGAAACCAGTGATCAACAGAAACAAGAAATCAAAGGAAACAAAAATGATATCCACAGAAACAAGAAATCAATTGAAATATCAGTGGTAGTATCTGCAACTAAAACATAGTATCTTATGTAGACTCCATAATATCAATGACAGACAACGTATCTATAGTGGACAGCACATATGACAGTGGACTGGATTAAATATTGCTAATAACTCTTTGGCCCCAATACAAATATTCAAACATCCCCTAAAAGACCCTGAAACTAAATTTATATTATGATAAATGTGCATTTTGCTTCAGAATGTTTGCATCATTATGTCCATCATTTTCATTGGCTAATTTTATATTACAATAATCTTTCCTGACATTTTCCATTATTGTTTAATTATAATAATTTAATGTTAAGTTTTTATAATCCCTGTATTGCACTGGTTCCCAATCTTTTTTGAGTCATAACCCCATTTTATAGAAGTAAAGTGACACATGACCCCATTTCATAGAAGTAAAGTGGCACATGACCCCATTTCATAGAAGTAAAGTGACACATGACCCCATTTCATAGAAGTAAAGTGACACATGACCCCATTTCATAGAAGTAAAGTGACACATGACCCCATTTCATAGAAGTAAAGTGACACATGACCCTATTTCATAGAAGTAAAGTGACACATGACCCCATTTCATAGAGGTAAAGTGACACATGACCCCATTTCATAAAAGCAAAGTGACACATGACCCCATTTCATAAAAGCAAAGTGATCCGCAACCCTGACACCTGTACTTAATATAAAAAAAACCTACAGTGGGAGAAAACACATAAAAATAGAGGCAGTATTATGAAGCTATTTAAGCTTTATTAAGAGACCAATTAAAATTGAATATTTCTTTGAAATCAAAGTGTTTTTTTTTTAAACTCTAATTTTTCGAGTTGGTTACACCCCCCCCCCCCCCTTTCCTTCCCAGGTACCCTTATGTGACGACTTTAGGGATTGCGACAAATGAGTTGAGAGCAGGGGCTCTAATGGCAAAGCTCACATAGAATTGATATTCAAAAAAAAAGAAAAGACCTGACAAAATAAAAAAACTTGACAAAATAAAAAAACTTGACAAAATAAAAAAACTTGACAAAATAAAAGGGTTTCAAATAAATTCATGAATTCCGATAATTCAAATTATTAATCAAGCGTTTAATTAAAGCACCCCCTGCCGATGAATCATTTCAAACAAAGCCTTGTCTCTAAAAGTAGTCAGGTGTGGGTCATAGATTAACATCAAGTCAGTCACACAATTAAAAGAACAAATGACTGAATATTACAGTACACTGCCACCGCAGGTGGAGAATGAGCAGGGGGAAGGACGATTTAATTCCCCCACAGTACAACTTGGAGTGAACAACTATAGCAAAGCAAATACCCATAAAATTACAACTGTTGGCCATTTAAGCCAATATCCTTTTGGTGCTGGCATTAGCCTGACAAGATAAACCTCAAACAAAATATTGATGTAAGATCAATGGCAACGTGTGATGAGCTAACAATGGCAGTCATAGTTTGGATTTTTGTTCAATCTTGAAATAGCAAGAGCAAACAATGGCTTACCTCTGAATATTGGGGAAACAGAGCAATCGCAACTGGTAAGGCAAATCCAAAGGCCAAGGTGCAGACAACAGCGTTGATAGGCAAGTGTAGACGAGGGTTTCGAATAAGGAATTTTTTTCTGAAATGATAATAGCAGCTAGATGACGGTGGGTGATTTATTTTACAGAGCCGATTTGATAGCCAAAGACATGCAGTCTGCCATCATATTAAATACAAAGCAATGCATCATAATTAAAATATTTTAAGCCCATTGATATTTCACTGTCCTATCACTAACTTTTGTTTCTAGGCCTTGACTAATTTTGTGTCAGGCACAGGTTTGTTATAGAAAATGGTATTCTTTAGAAATGTACCACACATTTTTATAACCTTCCTCAAAACAATGAATTTGTTATCAATTTTTTTAATGAATTAAAACATAAGAAATAACAATAAAAATTTTTGTATTGACAAGTAGTCTCAGTAATATGTAACATATAAGAATAGATGTGCACTCACTTTTCTAACATAGACATGATTATTGGAGGTATGATCAAAATTGGTGCTGGCAGAAACATTCGGGTCAAAGCCGTTTCTTTCAATGCCTATCACGAATTTGAACAGAATCAGACACAAAGTAATGCAGTTGTAAAATGAATGATAATTATAAAAAAATGTTACTTCCTGCCTTAATTTTTTTTTTTATGGATATTAAAATTATTTAACCAATGACTAAGAAACTTCCGTTGCTTTTCAAAAAGACATACACATAGTTATAATGTATTCTAAAATTCTGCATTGTGTGTTAACAGTAATAATATACAATATGATTCCAGCACTCAAAATATAAAATATTAGCAACCATCAAAGTGGAAACACAACTTTGTTACTGAAACAGAAATCATTCAGCTTTACAGTAGCACTCATTTTGATAATTCTAAAAAATGAGTCCGAAAATTCCAGATATTTTCTAATCAAACATGTCAGTAATGGGTGAATAATGGTGAATAGGTTTATGTAGAAATATTCTATTCAAAGTCAGTGTAGGGCCAGCAATCATGATGTAAGGCCAGCAATCATAATGTAGGGCCAGCAATCATGATGTAGGGCCAGCAATCATGATGTAGGGCCAGCAATCATGATGTAGGGCCAGCAATCATGATGTAGGGCCAGCAATCATGATGTAGGGCCAGCAATCATGATGTAGGGCCAGCAATCAGCATGTATCAAGTAAAATGCCCATCACTACCATTACATGTTGAAGCCAAATGTCATAACATTTGTACTAAGATTTTTTTTTCAAACCAAATTAATCAGTTGATTACTATTACTTGTACCATTGAAGAGGCAAAAAAAAATTTACTGCTTATTTTTATTGGCCAATGAAGCGGCTGTATTGAACCAAAGGGAAGTGACTACAATTTTAGTTTCAAAACTGTTCTACTGTGTAAGAGTTGTCTTTCTCCATGAAAGTTGTGGTGGAACAAATGGCACCTCCTAACAAAAAGGATGGAGGTCTATCTCAAAGTAATGGCTTTTATAAATTAATTTTTTTTTTATAATTTAATTTCATAATTCCTTTTTTTTAAAAAACAAATAGTTAAATGTGAACACTGTAAAACACCTTTTTGGCAGCAACTCTTGAGGCCCCCACAACATTGTTGTTTTTGTCCACGACTTCTATCCCCTCATACAGTTCACTATTCCTCATCAACAGAACATTGCAGGTGCTGGCAGTGGCTGAAAAAACATATTATATATTTTTTTATTGACCTGTAAATTTGTTGTGAGAAGCTAGCACCTCTAAACATTTTATTGGCCTAAACTCAATTACTGACCAAGTCACTGACCAAGTTACAGATCAAGTCACTGACCAAGTCATTTACAGCTGAGCAACTCACTAACATTTCCAATGGTAAACCGCAGGGTCATAAACCCAACAAGCCTGGAGGTGTACAGAGTGCAAAGTTAAATAAAGAGAACAAAATAATGCACAGAACCTAAATGTTGACTGGTGTGATACAGCTTCAAACTTTAAGACTTAGGAGGTAAATGAATAAGGTGAATACAGCAAACAGAGCTAGCAAGAACACAGGTTTCTATACTGTTATTCCTTGGATTTAAAATCAATACATTTCTGGTAGACTCTTGAGACTTTGTAGACAATACTGGAAACTGATTGCATGAGTTAGAAAAGAATTGGTTTGAATCCAATGCTTCCTTTGAGGGAACAAACAGAATGTATACTAAATCTCTTAAACAAATAAAATATAAAGAAATGTGAAAGGCCAACAGTGTGTCAGAAAGTCAGTAATCTCAAAAAATTGTTAAGAGCAACTACTCACCTACGGCTGGGAAAGGAACAAATCTCTGTATTAACAATTTAGTTGTGTGACCAAATCTGTTGGCTCTCCTGATTAAGGAACTTAAACCCACCTGTAGAAATGTGGAAATTTAACATTGGATAACCATAAATAAATTAAATTTCATTAAAGGTAATCATGTAATAGTGCAGAATGAAAACAGGATCAATTTGTTGAAAAAAGTATGCTAAAAAAATACCAGTTCCTGGTTATTAAAGCTTTAAACAGGAATGATATAAGATTGTGTACATTGGAGGCACATTTAAAGTAATGTGTAGTTTTAGCATCTCCTTTGATTACAAGCTAGAAGAACTGTTGGGTCAAATGTAAAATCATACATCATCAATAGGTGGCAATCAGTCTTTCGGTTCTATATCATCATATTAAAACATGTTCTCACTGTTTTGCATCATTCATACTTACTGCTATTGTCACAGCAGCTGTGACGGCTCCTGTGTAGCCCAGGACAAATCTTTTCACCGGAGTGGGCTGTAACAAAAGTAACAAAACTTAAAGACAGTGGACAGCCTAACACTTTCACATCCAGTGTTGTAAGCATTCTACCTTGGGGTGACACGCCTTGAAGGATCACATTGTTGGAGTTAATAATTACTACTACACTACATACTACATGTCCTTTAGTCATTGGACCGTTGGGGCACCACAGTTGACATGAAAACTGTCCTCCTCCATTCCTCTCTGTTTTCTGCACTTCGTACAGCATCGCCTAGTTTTAGTGCCGTCCACTCTTTGACGTTATATTCCCATCTTTTTCTCTGTCTTCCTCTTCTTCTCCCTCCTCTTGTTGTGCCCTGCATGATTTCTTTGGTGAGCCCTTGTTTTCAGATTTTGGTGCAGGGGGCTATATTTTCATCATTCCATATTTTCTTAAGCCTCTTTAGGGCTGTTTTGGTCTCGGCTATCCTGGACATCAATTTGGGCTTGGAGCCTTCTTCCTGCTCTAGGGTACTTGACGCTGCCTACTGTCTCTAATCTTTCCTCCCCGACCTTAATTTTAGTGGCGATCCCAGTGGTGTTATTGGTCATCAATTTTGTCTTTTCTGCACTGATTTGCATGCCAAAGGACAATGAAGTCTAATCAAGATGCTTTACTAGGTTGGCTAACTCTTCTTTGTTTCCAGCCAGTCCATCTATGTCATCCGCAAAATGTAGTTTGGTGATTGTTCTGCCACCAATGCTGACTCTCCCTACATGCGCTTTCAGTGCCTCTGACATAATTCTATCCAAGAAGATGATGAACAGGGTGGGTGAGAGCAAGCAGCTTTGTCATACTCCAACTGTGATCTTGAAACATTCTCCGATGTTATTGTTGAAGACTGCACTGGTGGCCTTATCGTAGAGGCTCCATATCATTCTGGTTAGGTTTGTGCTGAAGTTTTAGTGCCTCATGGTAGCCCTTAAAGCAGCATTCCAAACCCTGTCGAATGCCTTCTTGAATTGTTGTCATGGTGGACTGATGGCTGTACAGTAAAGTTGAAGGATAGCTTGTTTTCTATCGTGGATTTCGGCTGGATGTATTGTTAAGGAAGTACTTTGATTTGTGTAACGAATGGGATTTTGAGTACGGTAAACATTACTCCGCTATGTTGTGATGATGTGTAATAAACTAATAGTGCATGCGGCTCTTCTGTGTTCACATTGCGGCTCGCGAACAATTTATTAAATTAAAACTTTTCGTTTGAAATATATAATATAAAAAATATATGAAAGTTTTTAAAAAAAATCTTGACTGAAACAAAGGGTTGAAAATAATTTGGGTTTGATTTAAATTTTAAAAGTTGAAGGGAGTGATTGGTTTCTGATTGGTTGGTGATGTGAACTGTTAAATTTCTGGTTCCGATAAAAATCCGCATTTCAAAGTATTGAACATCACTGTAAGTCCAACTAAAGTTAGTAACTTATTATTTAAAAGTTGAAATCTAATATGGCAACGAAAAAATGGGAAGAGGACTTTGCATTTATCGATAAAGACGGTCGGCCAATTTGCCTCATATGCCAAACACCGCTAGCAAATTACAAAGCTAGCAATTTGAAGTGACACTATAAAAAAAGTCATGAAGAGTTTGCATCGCGGTATCCACTGCAATTTGAATTAAGAAAAAGCAAGCTTGCTGAGTTAAAGTCTGGAATGTGTCAGCAGCAGACACTACTTTCTGCTTTCAGCAAAGAAGGTGTCACTTCAACTGAGGTAAGTCATGCCATCGCTTGGAATATTGCTTGTGCTAAACGACCTTATTCTGATGGGGACTTAAGAAGAATATCGAGAAAGTAATTTCAATATTAGATCCAAATAATTTCAGACTTCGGCGACTGATAACACAAATTCCAATGTCACGCCACACCACTGAGAGACGTATTTCAATCATTAACGCTGATATTGAAGGAAAAATGACGAACAATTTAAATTGTTATGTTTCATTAGACGTGGCTGTAAAAGAAGAGCTATTAAACTAAGTGGCACTAAAAGATACCACTCACGGTATCGATGTCAAGAATGCCCTTCATAAAACACTGATGGATGCTGGTGTACCACTAAATAAACTTGTAAGTGTGGCAACAGATGGAGCACCGTCAATGCTTGGTAAAAATGTAGGTCTGATGGGGCTTTTAACGAATGATACAAAATATCCAGATATTCTTCCAGTACACTGCATCATTCACAGAGAAAATCTTGCAGCCAAATATTTTAAATTCGAAAGTGTAATGACAACGGTTCTACAAATTGTGAATTTCATACGTTCAAGTCCAAAAAATTATCGGCAATTCATAAACTTCATTGGTGAGCTAGATCTCGAAGACAAACCAGATGACCTTTCATTCCACTGTTTTGTTAGGTGGTTGTCTACCAGCAATGTTTTAAACAGATTTGAAGACTTGCTTGAACCCATTACTGCTTTCCTTTCAGAAAAAGACAAGTCTTATCCACAGCTGGTAGACGAAGATTGGATGGAAGATTTGATGTTTCTAACTGACATTATGCAGCATCTAAATAATCTGAACCTGTCGTTGCAAGGAAAGGATAAGCTTATTTCGGATCTTATACAGAATGTTTTTAGCTTTCAGAACAAGATACAGATTCTCCAAAGAGATATACTGTCAAGGGAGTTTAAGCACTTTCCTCATCTTCAGAATAGAGTTAGCTCATACTCTGATGGTGGAATTCAACTTAGAAAGCTTGGGGCATGTAGAGATAGGTTACAAGGATTACTGTAAGATTTCCAAGCCAGGTTTAATGACTTGCACCAACTAAAATCCTGTTCCCCTTTTCTCATAAATCCATTCATGATAGACGTAATTAAAGACGGTTTCCAGCTTCCCATGAACATCGTTATGGAACTTTCTGCTGCTGAAATGGAACCTTTTTGCTGCTGAAATGGAACCTTCTGCTGCTGAAATGGAACCTTCTGCTGCTGAAATGGAACCTTCTGCTGCTGAAATGGAACCTTCACGACGACTTTACCTTGGAAGACGACGACTTTACCTTGGAAGACGTGCTGAAATGGAACCTTCTGCTGCTGAAATGGAACCTTCTGCTGCTGAAATGGAACCTTCTGCTGCTGAAATGGAACCTTCTGCTGCTGAAATGTTGCTGTTAGAGTTACAGGAAGATCAGGGTTTGGCGATGATACACAAGTCACAATCTGTGATGGATTTCTGGAAGCTCGTGCCAGAAGTAAAATATCCTCAACTTAAGAGAGCTAGTTGCCGACTTATATCCATTTTCGGTACAACCTATTGCTGTTAATCTTTGTACTCCACAATGAAGTTCATAAAATCAAAGCATTGAGCAGTAACTAGTAACAAGCATCTGACAGAACCATCTTCGCACCACAACTACTAGCTACCAACCAGATTTAAAGAAACTTGCTAGTTCAAAGGCTTCTCAGCAGAATCATAACAATTAATGTTCACTATAATTATGAGTATATATGCAGTGTGTTTCTATTCATAAATTTTACAAATTTAAATATTTGTTAATTGTGTAACTGTAACGCATATATTTCTTCTATTGTTTAACTGTAATGCATATATTTCTTCAACATACGGTTAGGGTTAAAACAATTGAAATGTTTAAATCATTAAATTCAAATAAAAAATAATTTTTAAAAATAAATCACAAAAGGAATTGTTCATTGCGAGTGGGGTCGTGACCCATAGTGCTTCAATGCCGCTCTCAACAATTTTTTTTTATTTTAAAAATGGCTCTCAGTTACTACAGGTCTGGCCACCCCTGGTTTAGTGTATTGGTATCAGTTGCACTAGTCCGTGGGATGAAGTGCGAGACAATATCCAAACAAGTAAGCATCTGGCACTTAATAATTACATGTTTCCCAAAGAAAAGAAAATTTAAATATATGGGAAAGTCTCAAGTCTGCACAGGGTTTATGATAGTCTATTCCTGGTAGATGATAATCTACTTCTGCCTGATGATATTTGATTCTGACTGCTGATAGTTCATACCTGGCAGATTATACGTTTACTCCTGCCACTCTACCCATGTAGTACTTAAGTCACCACAGATGCATTTATATCATAAAGATAAAGATATTATTAATCAGATATAGGTATGTAATAGAAGACAAGATTTTCAGATCGACCAGGAATGCTCCACAATTTTACAACTGTAGTTCTCTGCTCAAGAGCTCTGAATCCTCTTTTAAAATTGATGGCCAACCAGACTCTGAATTAAATATGTGGTCCCCATCAACAAACACCAATCAAGAATGTAAGTATGGACAGATAAGACAAATTACCTTTGTAGCATTCCTGTTGGCATAGTTGACACAAGCATTGTGGCTCTGGTTCAACCACTGCCAAAAAACTATCTGAGTCATAGTTGGGTTGGGCAAGAGTAACCCGACCACCTAAGAAGAGAGATTACAATCAAAATTAAGATGTTGAAACAAAATGAGAATGGTAAATAATCTACAACGTAAACTGGTGATGGGCCTACGTGATGGTGTTGGCTTGTGTGAGATGGGCCTAAAAAGTTATGGTGTTGGCTTGTGTGAGATGGACCTACATAATGGTGTTGGCTTGTGTGAGATGGGCCTACATGATGGTGTTGGCTTGTGTGAGATGGGCTTACGTGATGGTGTTGGCTTGTGTGAGATGGGCCTACATGACAGTGTTGGCTTGTGTGAGATGGGCCTACGTGATGGTGTTGGCTTCTGTGAGATGGGCCTACGTGATGGTGTTGGCTTGTGTGAGATGGGCCTACATGACGGTGTTGGCTTGTGTGAGATGGGCCTACGTGATGGTGTTGGCTTGTGTGGGATGGGCCTACGTGATGGTGTTGGCTTGTGTGGGATGGGCCTATTGGCTTGTGTGAGATGGGCCTACGTGATGGTGTTGGCTTGTGTGAGATGGGCCTACGTGATGGTGTTGGCTTGTGTGAGATGGGCCTACGTGATGGTGTTGGCTTGTGTGAGATGGGCCTACGTGACGGTGTTGGCTAGTGTGAGATGGGCCTACATGACGTTGTTGGCTTGTGTGAGATGGGCCTACGTGATGGTGTTGGCTTGTGTGAGATGGGCCTACATGATGGTGTTGGCTTGTGTGAGATGGGCCTACGTGATGGTGTTGACTTGTGTGAGATGGGCCTACGTGATGGTGTTGGCTTGTGTGAGATGGGCCTACCAACACCACTTTGATACTTATGGCTTGAAACTGGTCAAACCTATAAGGGATCATGTACATTTATTGAAGGCATTCAAGTACTAGATAGGTTAATTTTCATAAGGTGTACATTAGATATCCCCCCTGGCCTGTTTATATAAGCAGTTAGAGACTGGCCAAAAGAATGCATATTAATAGTAATATGTATAAGTCACTGTAATTTATATAGAAAAAACTGGAGGGAAAGGGGAATAACAAAGCATATGATTTCCTATTGGTTGGATGCTCTTATAAAAGCTATACAAAAATTAAAGAATCTCTTTGTGACCCTCTTGCAATATTTCCCAGAGCTTCATTCTACCCAGCGATTCATTGTACCCAGAGTTTTTTTTTGAAATACATGACTTGTAAGAAACTAAAAAAAATACTCACAATGAAGGATCCGAATGGAACAAATCCTGAAATAGATATTTTGATTTATTATTGAAATAAATTAGTTTTATTTTTTCAAAAGTGTTTGTTCAGAGTAAATAAAAAATGAGAAATCAATGCTGGCGTTGTCAATAGTTCACCCATGGCAAAAAATAAAAAAGAGAAAGATATCAATATTTTTAAACCTTTGTCTTGAGTCTTTGCCCTCTGACATTTCTACAGCCTTGGTTACAAACAAAATATAATAGCTTGCCTAGTAATATAATTCCAGTACCTTACATTTTAGCCCACTACTAAAAAATTAAATATGAAAATGTTCTTTTATTTTCAAAGTTACAAAAAAATACAAAAATGTTATCAAGTGTACCTGACATCCTAAACGGCATGAAAACCTTTTCCCCAGTGTCTGGATGAATGATGGCCTGTAATACAAATAAAATATTTACAAGATTCACAGCATCTGTACATAGTGGTGTATATAAAAAATATTAAACAACCACGAAAAACAAAACTTTTGGTTATAGACTTTTATGAAATGTAAAATTGAGCAATGGGGGGTGGAAATTTGACAAAACATGCCTTCAAGTAAAACACTTTAAGAATCCCAATTAGTGGTCTCCTCGCCCAAGGCTCGCAACCTCATATTTTTTTAATGCCCCTGAATTATTTTCCATCCGCTTATACACTAAAGATTTATTACACCAACTATTTCTGTAAAGCAAAAGAAAATATTACGCACCTGGTAATGTTGGAACAGATTTTTGGGGATTGAGGGTGGGGCTGAAAATTTGAGTCAATGTGCCAAGTTTTAGCTTAATAGGATGATGGGAAGTGGGTCAATTAGCCATCTTAAAATTTTGACTTAAACAAAAGCAAAGTTAATATAACAGATTTATTAAGTTCATAGCCTTCAATAAGATTAATGATGCCAAAATTTCAACTTTCATAAAGCACAGAATGTTCTTTTTAATCTTGTTACATAGCATTATCAAGATTTTGCTCATAATTTTAATAAAAATGTTATAAACAATGCATTAGCACAGTTACTCTGTATACAATTTTAAAAAAAATTAATTATTGGGTGAATAAGGTGCCATCCGCAAATAACTTCACACGTCACGTTTTTGATGACACATAATGAGGTTGTCTATTTGCTAACAATTAGATAAGATATGGTGGGGGGAGGGGGGGGATGTCAAAATGGAATGGGTGGCCCATTAAAACTTACCGGTCTTGCATTTATTCTTACATGCCCACTTATCTATTTCTCTATGGCTAATATTAAAAAAATTTTCATCATCAATTTGCGATGATTTAACATGGCAGATGCTTTAGCCAGAAATCCCAAAGCCTAAGGTTTTTAGATACAGGCTTCTCCAACATAATAACTTGGTGCTCAAATAACTTGGTGCTCACTTGTTTAATCTTTTGAGCTCTCCATAATTGCTCGTCCGAGACCCCAGGAGGCAATTTACCATTCTTGTAGTCATCCAGAAGTTTAATAGCATCGCTGAGTTGACTCTAAAAGTTGAAATAAAAATAGCAATAAATGTTCATTCTTTTGTAAAACTAAATTGTTCCTTAAATCATTTTTAGTGAAAAATATGTTTTAACATATAATGTGAACATGAAGGGTTTGAAACTGAGCCTGGTAAAATTTATTGACCTGAATTTTAAATCAGTATTTTTATGCTTCACTCATCTATTTTTTGATTTTGATAGATAAAGATTATTTAGCTATATTTATTGCTATTTAAAAAGAAATAGAATGATGAAAGAAATTACTTAAAAATTGACCAATATTTTGTTACACTGTAAATTTTTAGTGTGGGAAGTAAACCTGCGGTGCCTCCACCAATTTTATTACTCCACGACTGCATAAAACAACCTGTATGTTAATTACAAGTTAAATTATTTACTTTACAGTGCAATGTGTTACGAACACAGTCTACGTGGGCGATGCTTTAACACAAGTCAGATTGGCAAATGATAGACCACTTACAGAGGTTGTGAAGAGAGTCCTTGGGTCTATGATGTCCAAAAAATGCTTCAGTCTTCCAAAAAAAGTGCTCTAAAAAGAGAAATGTGGAAATATATTTTTTTATAATGTTAAAAAAAGTAACATTGAGCATTTTGCTGCTTGGTTGAGCTTTCATGAAACTAAAGCTAGATAATATAGTATGAACAGTTGTAATTAAAATATAAGATGGAATGGTTGAAAATTGTATCTGTCAAGATACCAGCCTCTTAGAAGAGCATAGTTTTTTTTATTACTTATCTACTCTTTATATCTTAAAAAGTCTTAGTAGTAATCAGTCCTTTAATCAGAATTTTGACATTAATGCTTGTTTTCTTATCCAATCCCTTTACTTTCTTCACTTCAGTTTTATACCATAATAACTTTTACAAGAAGATCCATAGAAATGTCTCCTGTCTTTTGGAACAATTCATTTATATCTGTGAGACATCTTATAATTAAAGTTACATCAGCATCATCCTTTGAACTTTCATAGTCTTCATTGACTCATCCTGAGAAATCACTTCTTTAAATACCTGTGCAATAAGTTTGCAAGAGCATTTTTATTCCTATAGCTTGTATCCATATGTATTCTTCCGGGACCTTCACATTATATATTCAAATACTTTAACTGATATAAAACACAAGTGTTTTAAAACCTGTCCTCTGTAATAGTCATACTTATACAAGTCATAGCGCATCTACTTTTCTGCATACTGTCAGAGGTTTTTCATTATATTGATTATTGAATATATTTAATTCTCTGATACTATTATGGCATTAACCAGTCAATAACATTCTTGTGCTATTGTGTTTTCTTTTAAATCAATAAGAATAATCGTGAAAACATACTTTTTTTTCCTACGACACACCTAGACAACTTTCATGTTATAAAAAACTTAAATGGGATTCATAAATCTTTTTAATCAGTCTGAAGGTGCACGGTAGGTTACATCAGGGGCTATTAGAATATAGTTTATATAATTTGTTAAAATAATTTCTGAAAAAATTGCACAAATTGCTAACATGAAAAAAGAGAATATTGCAAGTAGCCTATTCAGCAGAATGAACACAAATAACCAAGTCCAAACATAGCAGAGCAAATAACCTGCCTAACACCATTACTTACCAGCATAAAAGTTGGATAGTATTTGTATTAAAAATATTTATCTGTTAAAATTTCCGTATTTGTTCAATATTTGATGCAAAAAAGTAAAGCATAAATTGCAGGTGGAACGATCCTTATTTAATTTTTTTTCAGGCTACACTCATCAGTGACACTCATACTGATAATAATGGATTGTCTTACAGAGTATACTATAGTTAAGAACCTTGGTAAAAATTTAAAAACATTTTTTTTAAATATAAAAATACCACTGCTGTGTAGAGCAGAGAGAATGGATTATGACACCAAAATCAACTTTGTAGCTCAAGTGGTTCAAAAGTTGTGAATTTTTTGGTAAGGACCTCAAAACCACTTTTATTACTAAAGAGTTTTGCAATTGATTAAATTCTTAAAAATATATATTTCTTAATTTCCCCAAAATAATAATAATATTCTTTAGATATTAATTTCAACTTTTCTGTAGAACTGTTAATATTTATGAGTATGAAAATATAATACTGGGAGTATACTTTTTATTTTACCTTTTTCTTTTCTCTCTCTTTATTTATTTATTTATTTAGGCATTTTTATATAGCGCTTATCATAAAGCTCTAAGCGCTTTACAATTATTAAAACATGTAAACTAAGTAAAATAAAAATGAGACACTAGGATAGTAACTACTATTCTATAGAAACAATGAAAATGGCTATAAAACGAGGACACTTTGACACTTCAGGATCAACCCGAAACAGAAAATGAGGTAGGGCAAGGAGGGTGCATCACAGGTCATAGGCGGACCTAAACAGATGAGTTTTAAGGGACTTTTTGAAAATGGACGAGGTTTCACTATGACGTATATGGAAGGGGAGCTGGTTCCAGAACGTGGGCCCATGGAAGCAGAAGGAGCGTTCACCGATGGTCTTAGTTTTAGTTCTTGGGATTGAGAGGGTTCTACTGTCAATGGAAGAACGTAGTTGTCTTGTGGGGATGTAAGGAAGCAACAGATCAGAGAGATAGACAGGAAAGTGAGGGTCAGTGAACGAGTTGAAGCAAAGATTGGAAGACTTGTATTTGATGCGAGAGGATATTGGAAGCCAGTATCTAAATACAGGGGCCATCCATAAATGATGTCATGCAAATGTACCTGATATTTGACCCCCTCCTCCTCCCCCATCATCACAAAAAGTTAGACCCTACCTCAGATATGTCAAAATTCTCTGCACCCCTACCCCTATAAAAATCCTTCTGTCCACCACTACTGTCCTTTGCAAGCCCTTAGAAAATTCACCTCCCATGGATATTAAATTACTGCACCTGTGTCAGAACCCTATAACAGTGGTTCTTAACCAGAGGTGAAAGCACCCCTTAAGTGTGGAAGACCCAGAAAATTGTATTTGCTGCTATTGCTAATTATAATAAACAAATATATACATACAAATAAATATGAAGAGTTGATTTTCAAAATGCTGTTTCTCCATTTTTGGCGTTTTGAGATATTCCACTTTTCTGCTACACAATGATAGCTCAAATTTTCGGATAAGTAATTGTTAATTTAGGTATATATTCAAAATATAAGTTAGATTATGATGAAAATTGAAATGTAGGTTAATTAAAATGTATTTATTTACTTGGTTCAATTTCCTATTTTGTTTCAATATGCTGTGTATCCAACAATTACTTAGCGACAAAATGCTGTATATCCATTTTGATAGCTTAACATTATTCCCAGTAGCAAATTATTTAGTTTGTTTATAGATTACAAACCACTTGCATAACAAAATAAAATTGTAAAAAATACATTATATAATTGTGTATGAATAATGTTTTTTATTAATATATTTTAACAGAACAGTATTATAAATGCTGGAAAGTCCCCTGTATAAGTGTAATGTTTAGAGTGCTATAAGTCTGCATGAATTTTTTTTTATAAATCTTAATTCTAAACAAAAGTAAACAAGATAATGTTCAATTCACAAATCATTTTATTTGAATTTAGAACAACAACAAAATAGAACATAATGAAGTGTCTGATTTAGAGTGTGCATCATCTTCAATAGCAGTTTGGTTTTGTTCCAGGAAAAGTTGATGCTTCTTATTTATTATTTACATTCAAATCAGAGGGCAAATATTTCTGTCCTTAAACACCCTTCCTTCTGTAATGGCTGGCTCTGCAAATGAAAGATTGAATGTGTAATAACTAACTCTGTAAAGCAACTTTTTATTTTCATTTCCTTAACACTTCTGATGTGTAGTAACCATCAGTTTTACCATGTTAATGTAAAATGAACTTTAATGGTTATTTCATAAAGTTACCGGTAACTCACCTTGCAGAATCCTTTATCGTGATTACACGTAATGGAGGGTATCTTTCCTTCGCTTGAATGATGAAATGATTTTTCTTTTTTTCGTGTTGAGCTGTTTTTATTTTTATTTTCAAGATTTTATAGTACAAACAACACTTTCACCCAAGCCGTCTTTATCCACCAAGTTTGTTGTTTCGCTACGTGATGTTTAGTGCGCATGCGCAGAATGACACAGAATCAGCTTGCTAATCTCACAGATTGGTCCAAAAATATATAGAGCATTTTGATAATAAAAAAAAAAATTCACTGCGTTTTGAAAATAAAATCATTTTTAGACATAGAATAATATAGGATTAAAATATGTTTTGTAGATAAACTTTAACATGTCCTAAAGGAACTTGGTTTGCTCCACAAAAATGTACAGTTATCCCCTTTTTTTTCAAAAATGGCAGATACCGTGTTTTGAAAATCGACTCTTCATATATATCTGTATTATATAATATTATCTGTATTATATTATATATATATATATATATACACATTAGTTGTAATAAAGGCCATTTATCCCATTCCCAAATACTTTATATTAGTTTTATTACTATTATAACACTAATAATACTTTTACCAGGCTTAAATAAGTCAAAGACGAGTAGTTATCAATCCCATGTCCATGGAAAAAAATGCCAAAATTAAAACCACTGATATTTGATAAGCCAATAATAACTATTTATGTTAAAAAACATTTTTCATTCGTTTAAAATGATTTATTATTTGTTATATTTTCCATTTATATTATAGATAACCAATTTAATGAATTATTAACTACCCCACGTCCACAATGTTGCTATTTATAATAGGCAATAATATAACAAATATGCAGACAAGCATGGTCTAAAAGAATGACAAATTACATAGCCTAAAGAAAATGACCTCTGTGATTTTGGTTTTTGACCACAGCCTAGGGCCTACACTCATGAATTTTGGATATGTTATATATGATATTATAAATTAAAGAACCCCCTTTTTTTATTTGACCAGTTTTTTTTGTTTTTTTTTAAGTTATTTGTAACGGACTATGTTTTCACATGAAAACAGAGAGGTAGCATGAGTGAACAGTGAATTGTGTTGACCATGTATTTTGAGATGCAAATGTGAACTCCACGTTTTTGGAGAGTAAAATTATGTTTTTGTATTTCACATGAAAACAGAGAGGTAGCATGAGTGAACAGTGAATTGTGTTGACCATGTATTTTGAGATGCAAATGTGAACTCCACGTTTTTGGAGAGTAAAATTATGTTTTTGTCAGAGCGGTTGTTTTCCACGCTTTGCTGATAATAAAGTATGAGTTGACTGAGATAAGGAGTCACAGTTAGTCGGAGT
Organism: Lymnaea stagnalis; assembly: GCA_964033795.1. Classification (NCBI taxonomy): domain Eukaryota; kingdom Metazoa; phylum Mollusca; class Gastropoda; family Lymnaeidae; genus Lymnaea; species Lymnaea stagnalis. Next base: position 670,350 of record CAXITT010000064.1, read on the forward strand.
TGAGTTAGAGTTGAGATGTAGTACAGTGAGAGCTGTGTGATTAGACAGTTGAGCTGAGTTGACAGTAGTGTGAGGACGTATCTTTCTTAATGATGGAATACTATAGATATATATGTGAAATTACATTCATGCAAGGATTATTTATTAATATTATCAATATAAAGTGTGTTCAATAAAGTACTGTGAGTTTAACCAGGATTCAGTATTCTTATTTGCGTGACCGGATTATAAGTGGAAGAATGAAGAAGCCTTAGTCGGCATCCTGAAATATCAACATAAGTAACCATACTACTGACATAACCCACAGCATAAGAAATAAGATCCCACGCCATGTCAGAGTAGTTGTGTTACATTATTGATGAGTAAAGTTTAACTTCAATTTTCGAAGCTTTAAGTAACATTGAAAAAAAAAGTCAAATGAATTCTAAAAAGAACAAGCAAAATATCGGCTATATATAAGTAATTGGCAGATGTAGAATTTTAGTATGCAATAAATTGACTAAAAAAGACAAAACAACGATAACCTTGGTAAATTAAAAAATGGAGGTTGCATTTTGACACCAAAATTACCATACCCGATACCGAAGTGACTACTATTATTGACAATATTATCATGGTACTCATACTCATAGTAGTCATACTATGGAGAGACGGATAAGTCAGTACAAATTTTATTCATTACTGGTCCGAAGGCATAGGCTAAAAATATAATTATTAATTATAAATTCATATAGGTCTTAGTGTAAGCTAAGCCTAATTTTAAGTAATTTTAATAAACTTAATCTTTACTTTACCGCTTTCGATCTGTACTCGGTAACTTAAGAATTAATTTTACTTAAAATTAAATGAGTCTTACTCTGTCTTAAGTAAGTTAGTAAACAAATGATGGTCATAGTCATAAATTAATAAATTGGAAGTCATTCTTATTCTTCTAATTCTAATTCTATGCAGCCTTGGCGTTATAAATAATTAACTGGTTATTATAAATACATTTTTGTTTTGATAGAGAAAAAGTCAAAAGTAAAAGAGAATGATCAAAATCAATTGTCAAAAGCTTTTCAAATCCAAATGAATGAATGATTGCAGCAAATGAAATATTTCATATAATATTATATAGGCCTAATCAATAATCGAGATGATAAAAAAAAATGATTATATAATTAAATGATAATAACTGTTGGCACTGTTGGGCTCCAACTGTTGTTCAGATAAAGATGCCAAGACATTTTTTTTTTTAAATACATCACATGATTACCAAATAATTATGAATTAATTTAATTTATTAAAATTACGAGTTTAATTTAAATTTAAGACAAATTAAGAGAAGAGCCTTTAATAACTTAAGTCCTTAAGATGAGAGTAGTGAGTGTGAGAGCATTTGTTCAAATATTACCTGGTCAAACCGTGGCTTATTTAGTTGAAAAGGTGGATACTGTGTTACCATCGTTGCCATTGTGGAATTTTTTAGTCAACGATTTATTGCATGTATGCTACAATCGCCCAATTTAAATGAGCATACTGAATCAGTGAAAGAAGGTGTTGCGTGTAGCTACCACGCTGGCTGCATTAGAGAACGTGACTTGTGTTATTATTGCAGTGCTAGGTTAAAGGTCGATGCCAGGGTCAAGGTAGATTTCTTTATGAAATGTGACAAGGGAAATAACAATTAAATGTATTTACTTTTTATTTTCAAATTGTTACCCTTGAATTAACCATTTTCTTTGTGTCTTCCTAACTTACCACAAGCTCGACGCATGCACTTAACCAGGGCTGGCCTTTGGTGCAGGCAAATCAGGCAGCTGCCTGGAATACCCAAATTTAGGGAAAACGTTTTGATCCTAAACAGAAATTTTAGATGTTAAATGTAGAGGAATATGTGTTTTATGTAAATGAAGAATAGGCCTACTATGCTTTTGATCGAGCCTCAGTGATATTCTTTTTACAACCAACAGGACTGATAGGGTTCAGCAGTGAAATAGCCAGTGTTAGTACCACTTGGGACGGACGTTTATTTTTGGTCCCCCCCC
>CAXITT010000064.1:672816-709679 GCA_964033795.1 Lymnaea stagnalis
CCCGGGTCCGGGTTGTGCCCGCTGTGCTGACGCTCTGCATGTCTGGGTACCCGGGTCCGGGTTGTGCCCGCGGTGCTGACGCTCTGCATGTCTGGTTACCCGGGTCCGGGTTGTGCCCGCGGTGCTGACGCTCTGCATGTCTGGGTACCCGGGTCTGGGTTGTGCCCGCTGTGCTGACGCTCTGCATTTCTGGGTACCCGGGTCCGGGTTGTGCCCGCTGCGCTGACGCTCTGCATGTCTGGGTACCCGGGTCCGGGTTGTGCCTGCTGTGCTGACGCTCTGCATGTCTGGGTACGCGGGCCCGGGTTGTGCCCGCTGTGCTGACGCTCTGCATGTCTGGGTACCCGGGTCTGGGTTGTGCCCGCTGTGCTGACGCTCTGCATTTCTGGGTACCCGGGTCCGGGTTGTGCCCGCTGCGCTGACGCTCTGCATTTCTGGGTACCCGGGTCCGGGTTGTGCCTGCTGTGCTGACGCTCTGCATGTCTGGGTACCCGGGCCCGGGTTGTGCCCGCTGTGCTGACGCTCTGCATGTCTGGGTACCCGGGCCCGGGTTGTGCCCGCTGTGCTGACGCTCTGCATGTCTGGGTACCCGGGTCCGGGTTGTGCCCGCTGTGCTGACGCTCTGCATGTCTGGGTACCCGGGTCTGGGTTGTGCCCGCTGTGCTGACGCTCTGCATGTCTGGGTACTCGGGTCCGGGTTGTGCCCGCTGCGCTGACGCTCTGCATGTCTGGGTACCCGGGTCCGGGTTGTGCCCGCTGCGCTGACGCTCTGCATGTCTGGGTACCCGGGTCCGGGTTGTGCCCGCTGCGCTGACGCTCTGCATGTCTGGGTACCGGGGCCGGGTTGTGCCCGCTGTGCTGACGCTCTGCATGTCTGGGTACCCGGGCCCGGGTTGTGCCCGCTGTGCTGACGCTCTGCATTTCTGGGTACCCGGGCCCGGGTTGTGCCCGCTGCGCTGACGCTCTGCATGTCTGGGTACCCGGGCCCGGGTTGTGCCCGCTGTGCTGACGCTCTGCATGTCTGGGTACCCGGGTCACCCCCATCCTAAAGTTCTCATGTAGGAAAAAAAATCCATTTTTAATACAGGGCTAGGAAACAGAAAAGTATCACGTGACGGTTCTGGATGATACGGATATGATGAATTTAACAGGTTGAGATAAGTAAAGTTTGATGATTTTGAAGTAACCATATTATTAGTGGGTTTGGTAGGGTAATATTTGGCTTTGTGTGGTTTTAAATGGTTAGTTCATATAGCTAGACCTTCTAGTGTTTGGGCTTGGATGAGGTTACACATGGATTTTGAAGGGGCTCGTTTTCGATAGTTGGGAAAAGTTGGATTAAATGGAATTAACTGAATTTAATAATTACAAATGTTATGTTTGACAACCCAATGTAATGCGACCATCTATTCAAAGCAGGGGTCTCAATCTCAAATGATCCGGTGGCCGCTGGAGGTCAAGTCTGAGTGAGACTGGGCCGCATCAAGTATTTTTTAAAAAAAACGAGATTTACAAATTTAATTAAGTTCAGCCGTTACACTGTCCTCAAACTTTATTAATAATAAATAAAAACATTAAGGGCTTTCAAAAACTAGGCTTCACTTTATTCCTCCAGCTCATTGTTGCCACAGATGTGACAGCTCTTATTCTTACACAGCTGAGTAACATTTGGCTTAAAATTGAGTGAGGACGCTGCTGAGGCCCTCAGTATATCTTGAAGATGCTCATCAATAAGTTTGGCCCTGGCTTTTCACACATAGGTACTCCCAAAAAGACACATTAACCTGGAAATCTCAGGTAAGGTGGAGGGCAATCCTCTCACAAATTGTCCTTTGCTTGTCTGTTTTTTCTATTCACCTCCCTGATCTTGCACTGACGTTTTATCATCTCTATTTGAAGCTGTAACCTGTGATCAAATTCCCGCTGTAGCTTTGCAATGGCATCAGTATATTTTAGTTACTACTGAATACCCGAGTCCATGAGTGCTTTGGATGTTGGGAAATGGCAGAGGTTCTCTGAGAACTATAAGACAAGTTGTATGCAGAATGCCCTGATATTGTCATAAGCAACACTGACAAACTGCCTCTGGTCTTATAACTTCTTGTTAAGTTCATTCAACTCCTGCGTAATGTCAACTAGAAAAGCCAAGTCCATGAACTATATGGGATCATTTAATACAGGAACAATCACCTCATCCTACACCATGAAGGTTCTTAAGGCTAAAACGTGTTCAAACAGAAGGCAGGTGCCGGCAATATTTTATTTATGAATTATTGATGCGAAGGAAAATTCTGTTGAAGGGAGAATGAATTTTGATTTTGTTTATAGTAGAAAAGGCCTTTTGACTAAATCTATTGTGAAAGTGGCCAAGTCGACAGGCTCGGAAATTCCCTCACTCGTAATCACTAGGGGAAATTTTTAAAGGAATTCTTTGATACTGTGTAAGATTGCTAAGATTTAACAATATTGTGGTTGTGAATTAGCCACTAACTGACTTTTTAATCTTTTCTCATAACTGCGATTTAGCCACTTCTCATAAAATGCTATAAAATAAAAACTTTTAGTCCGATTTTAAAACGGTTTTTACCTTTATAACCAACGCCCAAATCTATACAAGCATACTAAAAATCAGAATTACACTAGTCGGTGAGATTCAAATGAAACCGTCTCTGAGTGTCAGATTATAGATATGAGGATGAGGAAAACGCACGGTCCGCATTAGCACTAAACTTTGCTATCAGGTAGCGGGCCGCAAAATGTCATCGTGCGGGCCACAAATGGCCCGCAGGCCTCGAGTTTGAGGCCACTGTTATTCAAGGAAACAGCTTAGAAATGGCAAGGTAAATAAATGCAACAAAATATTTTTTTAAAACTGCGATTATTGTTAATAATATTTTATTAACTTGTAAACAATATTCAATATAGTTTACGTTGGGAATGTGGAGAAAGGTATAGGCTTACTCCACATTGTATGTGATTGAAATGAATGAACAATCTAGGTTTATGGTCGTAACACTCTAGTTTATGGTTGTGACACTCCAGTTTATGGTTGTAACAATCTAGTTTATGGTTGTGACACTCTAGTTTATGGTTGTAACAATCTAGTTTATGGTTGTGACACTCTAGTTTATGGTTGCAACAATCTAGTTTATGGTTGTGACACTCTAGTATATGGTTGTATCAATCTAGTTTATGGTTGTGACACTCTAGTTTATTGGTTTGACACTCTAGTTTATGGTTGTAACCCTCTAGTTCATGGTTGTAACAATATAGGTTACGGTTGTGACACTCTAGTTTATGGTTGTAACTCTCTAGTTCAGTGGTTGTCAACCTTTCTAATGCCGCGACCTTTTAATACAGTTTCTCGTGTCGTGGCGACCCCCAGACACAATTATTTTCGTTGCTACTTCATAGCTGTAAGGATATGTGTTTTCAGATAGTCTTAGGCGACCCCTGGAAAAGGGTCCCGCGACTCCCTAAGGGGTCGCGACCCACAGGTTGAGAACCGCTGCTCTAGTTCATGGTTGTAACAATCTAGGTTTATGGTCGTAACACTCTAGTTTATGGTTGTGACACTGTAGTTTATGGTTGTAACAATCTAGTTTATGGTTGTGACACTCTAGTGTATGGTTGTTACACTCCAGTTTATGGTTGTTACACTCCAGTTTATGGTTATGATACTCCAGTTTATGGTTGTAACATTCTAGTGTATGGTTGTTACACTCCAGTTTATGGTTATTACACTCCAGTTTATGGTTGTTACACTCCAATTTATGGTTGTTACACTCCAGTTTATGGTTGTCACACTCTAGCGTATGGTTGTTATACTCCAGTTTATGGTTGTTACACTCCAGTTTATGGTTGTTACACTATAGTAGTGATTCTATTTTAAGTACTATTTTTTTTTAAATTCTTCTTGATTAGTTTTTAAAAAAAAATGTTTTACAGTATATCGAAGAAGCTATTTGTAATTTATCTGAATAAAGTTATAATAGCTTGAAATTACAAATAAATATTTTTAAAAACTGAATATTGGTAAATTTATATTTTATTTTTATAAGATTTTTCTCAGATAAAATCATACATTTATAAACATTATTATGTTTTATAAACAGCCCATGTCTTATTAACCTATTTATGCATTTAATAAACGATTTATAAAAATGACTACATACAAATGCATAGACCTTTCCAAAAAAAAAAAAAATTGTGTTTTCTTTTGACTTTGGTAACACTTGGAAATATTCAGAAACGTTAATTATTATAAGTTGTTGCTTTTATTCATTATTATATTATTGTTGTGTTCATTTTGTAAAATGATGTTAGCTGTGTTGTTGTTGTTTTTTTTTTTGTGTTGTTTTTTTGTGTGATGGAATCCTATTTTGGAAGGAATGCTGTTGTTTTGTTGTTGTTTTTAAAATGCATTTATTAATGAATCAGTTAACGTCAAAAATACCTGAAAGAAAAATGAAAGCCGCGTGACTATTTAGTAATTTTTAAAAAAGTCGTTGTAACACAAACAGGCCAATCAGAGCCGCTTGACGTTTCGCCCCCCCCCCTCGAATACCACTTTTCGTTTTTGTCCACCCCTCCGCCCACCTTGCATTCAAAGTTGATAATTAAAAGATTGTCAACATCACAACTTTAAGCCCCTAAAATATTTGTTGCCCCATGAAACTGTACGGGTTGGAAGACCCACACGATGGCTCTGAGGGGTTGCGGGACCCACACGATGGCTCTGAGGGGTTGCGGGACCCACGCGATGGCTCTGCGGTCAAGTGAAACCTACATTTTAACTAGCATCTCCCCCGTCGCTCTCCGATTATGTGTAGAATGTTGCAAAACTAAATTCAGGTATGTGCTAAAATGAATTCTTCCATTTTGATGTTATACAAAAAAACATTTGGGACTATAAAGATTTTAAAACAGAGCAGGGGAAAGGGGGGTAATAAGCTAGGGCAAAGAGCATATCCTCAGCGGCGTCACAACTCCAAAAGAAACACCAAATTCAAATATGAGCCAAAATGTATCCCTGCATTTTGAATTTGCCCGACAATCTTACACTTACAGCTGGGATAAATGATATTAAAAGTTTATTCCAGCTACTTGGGTAACTGACTAAGCGACGACTAAGTATGTAACAAAAAGACGTCTCTATCTTTCGGCCATGAATAATCAAGTTATTAAAGGTGTATTGATTTTTTTTTAATGCTCCAAAAGGAGGTTTAAAAAGATGCTTTCTTATTTGGGCACAGCCAGACAGTCTACATAGGGAGACATAGTAAGGGCCGTGCGAAAAAAACCAGGGGGGGGTTGTGGGGGGTGATCTAATAACTGGCCAACCCCGGCAATGTTCTTAGAGGTTTGGGGGGGGGGGGGTTTAGAAAAATCGTAAATTATTCTTAATTATCATTAATGAAGGAGGGATCGGCTCATTTTGTCCCCTTAAATATAAACGTTACAGTGCGGGGAGAGCAGTAACGGTCAAAAACAACCCCCCAAAAAAAAGTTAATTAATTAGCTGAAGAGTATAACTTTAGCACGAAAAACTATCCTCACTTATCCGCAAATATAAGGGCTTAGCTCCAGGCGCCGCTTTTGTTTAGCATGGCCATCATATTTAACACAAGTTTTATTTAAATTCGGAGTACCGATTATTTTTAATGCAGTGGCGTAGGAAGGGGGTTGCGGCGAACGTGGTCCGTCCAAGGCGGAACCTTTTTTCTTTATATTGAGGGGCAGAATTTTGAGCCAACTGCCGAGATTTTTTTCGTTGAAGGAAGGCAGCAACCCTAGCTACGCCACTGCTGGGGTGACAATAAGATTTTTTTTTAATTAGGGTGGGGGGGGGGGGCTAAAATTTCGGCTGCCTTGGTGCCTCCGGTTAAAAAGGGTGGGGGGGGGGAGTATTGATCCTGCACTGATCGTTAAGGATACGAAAGGTGTGAATTTGAAGATCAAAGCCGATGGATGTCTTCTCAGAATTCAATGATAGCAATTTAAGATAAATTTAAAGTAATTAAATGGGAGATTAAATGACACAAATCTTAGCTAAAGGCACTAAAACAAAAATTGTCTTTTTCAGATGCATTAAGCAATACAATAAGAAATGTTTATTAAATAAACCAGACACAGTGAATCTGTTGCTCCATCTTTGGTCTGTGTGTTCATGATAAGGTCAAAGCAGACTTTCCAGAGGTGGGTCCGAGAACAGAGGCCGGAATAGGTCACAATGATACAATTTGTGTCTTTGCCTTACACATCCAACTTAAAATGTGTGCATCTGTAATCATTTTAACTAAAAATGAAGGGTGTGGTGGTAGAATTAAGTGTCGCACTCATACGCCATTCAACAAATCTCCCACTGGCTTCTTTATACAGTAATAGTAGTAGACATGATTGAAAATATGAAACATTAGAACGGTAATGATGAAGACATTCTGGACGGCGACAACTGTAAACTAAATCTGGCCACCCCCTTCCTTATGTACCGGCAGTCTTGAAGCTCCTCCCACTCGGAGTCCGTGATAGGACCCCGGATGTTGGTGGGGGTCAGAAACTCCCTGTACCGCAGGGGTCTGGGTTGGATGGTGTACACGCGTGGCAGTAGAATGGGTGGCAGGCGCAGCTGCCGTTTCTTCTTCGGCTTCGGGCTGCCACAGTCATCTTCCTGGTAAGCCGCCTGGTCCAAGAAGTTTGGCGTCGATGTTGAAATTCTCGGCAAGGATGACCATGACCTTTTATCCCAGGAGGAAGTGGGCGAAGACGGCGCGTTGATATCCGGGACTTCTGTAGTGTTAATGATGGGAAGACGGGGCAGTGAAGCTTTAGCGGCCTTTGACGCGCCGTTAGTGGGCTCCAGGGGGCCCAAGGACAATGTAGGCTGATCGGGGTCAAGGCCGTCATCGTAGACATCAGAGCTCTCATTTTCTTCGGGGTTGTCATCGTCTAAGACCTGTCGTGGGAACAGAAGAGGCGATGTAATGTAAATGATTTACTAGGGGTATTTGACCTAAGACCTGTCGTGGGAACAGAAGAGGCGATGTAATGTAAATGATTTACTAGGCGTATTTGGCCTAAGACCTGTCGTGGGTCAAGAAGAGGTATTGTAATGTAAATGATTTACTAGGGGTATTTGACCTAAGACCTGTCGTGGGACAAGAAGAGGTATTGTAATGTAAATGATTTACTAGGGGTATTTAACCTAAGACCTGTCGTGGGTCAAGAAGAGGTATTGTAATGTAAATGATTTACTAGGGGTATTTGAAGACTGTATTTACATCTAGTAAGTGGTGATGTTCTTGTGGAGGACGATGGTGCACTGATAGGAATGGGGAGAAGCAGAGTAATAATACATCCCATTGGATCACCATGTAGTCAAATGCCCCAGTGCATCTACAGAAATAGTAAGAAATAATGCACTTCCCAACACAGTGGCGTTAATTTTTAAAAATTTGGTTGTTGTTCTTTTTTTAAAGCTGTAGACTTAAAGTATTTATAAATGTCCGATTTGAAAATAATTCATAACGCAATATTAATTAGCCATATCATCAAAGAAAACTATTCTTAATTTTAACTACAGATTGAAACAATCCAGGTGAACATCATCGGAATCTGCCCCAAGCCGGTTGGGTGAAGTTTCTATAAATCTGTCATAAAACCAAGGTGAGCATCCTATGAACTGAAATGAAACAGTTCACATTTACCTGGTCACGCAGCCATCGGGACAAAGTGTCCGCCAGCTTTGAGTTGCTGTTGGGCAGGAGGTTGCTGCTCGCTCCGTTCAGACTTTGTTCCAGCAACGCCTTCTGTCTCTGACGCTCCTTCTTCCTCCTGTCGTGCTTCTCGTCGACGGCCATTATTTTCTGGATGAACGCCCAGCTGCTGCCTACGTCATCGCACGCTACCGGGCGCTCCCTCCTCGGACTCTCAGCGGCCATCGTTGGCCGGCACGTCGTCTCGCTGTTTGCATTGTGCAGGCGACTGCAGGCGTTGCAACCCTTGAGGTTAATGCCGCTACAGCAGGCTGGGTTGCGGCCCCTTACCGAGGAGCTGGTAAAATTAGTCATGATTTTTTAAAAAAAAATTTTTTAAAGTGAGGTTAACGTTAGAAATTGCTGTTGTAATCGACCGATTGCTTGTCTAAACCCAAGGCCTTGTTTGTTAGCGTCTTGTAACGAGCACAACCAACAACACCTCAACCAGTGGTGAGCTCTCAAGGTGGGTTCATTCTAAACAACGTTAGTTCTGAAAAATAAATGTGAAACAAATAAACATTAAGTAAAAGTGGCAGATCAAGAATTTTTTTTTTAAAAATCGCAGTGAAAAATGAAACAATGATAGGGGAGTATTCTTAATTACTAATAAGAATAAAATTATTTTTTTTAAAAAAAGCTAAGATTTTCTTATCCAAAATTTAGAGTTTCATAATAAGACACTTTTTTTTAAAAAAATTTAAGGGATCTAACAGAACTAATGCGCATGAAAAGAAATCGATTAACTTTGATATTCAAATGAGGATTAAAATTAAAATCTTTGAAAAATCCAACTAGATAGAGCCTGCGTGTATTTCAATAGAAAAAAAGGTAATAATTTCGGTATCCACAATTAATCAAACTATTCAACAGTGCTACAGTTAACAACCGCGTGTGTGTGTGTGTGGGGGGGGGGTGTCACAGAACGGTGGTTACGGAGGAGGGCTCCGGTCCTGACTTAACACAAACTATGTTGACTTAGTAGTGGTCAGTACAGGACCGCTCCTCTCTGTGATTTATATTGTGGGTGTCTAGGCGTTGAGACAGACAAAAGCACAAAGTAGACTTGGACGAAATGCAACAACTCAAAACTTCTGGTGTCCAACGATAATGAAAGTGTTTATTGGTAAGATATACGTTTTTCCAGTCATCTGTCGTCTTCTGGTCTCTAGCAAGTATTCCTTCACAACTGCTCAGTTCTATCGTAGCTCTTTTCTCTCTCTTCCTCAACTAATCCGTAGTTCTTCTCTATCTTCCTCAACTAACTACTGTCGCTCCTTTCCCTCTTCCTCAACTCGTCGTACCTGTGTTCACTCTCCCTCAACTAAAACAAAGTAGACTTGGACGAAATGCAACAACTCAAAACTTCTGGTGTCCAACGATAATGAAAGTGTTTATTGGTAAGATATACGTTTTTCCAGTCATCTGTCGTCTTCTGGTCTCTAGCAAGTATTCCTTCACAACTGCTCAGTTCTATCGTAGCTCTTTTCTCTCTCTTCCTCAACTAATCCGTAGTTCTTCTCTATCTTCCTCAACTAACTAATGTCGCTCCTTTCCCTCTTCCTCAACTCGTCGTACCTCTGTTCACTCTCCCTCAACTAACCTAACTCAGTGAAAGCTCCCTCTTATATGTGGTTATCTACCCCCCATAGGTGGTCCAGGAATGCTATCTATAAACACACCCATGCCCCCTAATTTCCGGTCAATTAGACCTTCCCATTGTTAACCCAAAAATTATCATGCGAAGTCTGGAAAACCCGAACATACTATTATCTAAAGAAACAATCTCCCACTATATCAAGATGTGAGAGTCTATTAACCTTAACTTAACCCCATTAACAGCAGTTTCCTTCCATCCTATCGTTACCTTAACAACAATGGAGCTCTGTCCTATACCCCCCCCCCAGTCATTTGTGACAGGGGGGAGGCATGGTTGTTGATTTCCATTTAACATGCTGGTGAGGAAGATCATCATTTCTTCGCAAAAATTGATGATTACGTAGAATCATTAAGACAGCAAGTAATAAATACAGATGAAACTACAATTGCTGAATGAAACATGAAATCGCATGGAAAAATCTGTTTTACTTATAAACGCAAAGAACAGAGAGAGAGAGAGAGATGGGGGGGGGGGAGAGTATCACATACCCTCCCCCACCCTTCTCGGACCATTGCATAGAAATAACACCATAAGGATAGGCTGAATACCTGGTCTAATTAAAAGCCATCATGGTAAATATGTGTTTGATGCTGAGGCTCATGAAGACACTAGCGAAATAACGCACAGCGAACTCTTAGTCTTGGGATATGATGCTCATTGGTAGCATGAGATCGTGGAGGGGACAGATTCGTAACAATTTCTAAACAAAACAATAAATGAATTCAGTGGTTCCCAGACTTTTTTTTTGGACTTGAATAGTGGAGCCCTATGAATAATCAATGTCTATGTGAAAGTTTCATGTCATTGTTTTTCTTCTTATTTTTCACCCTTAGCACGACTGTGGAGCCCCTTGATAAGTGAACGCGGAGCCCTTGGGACTTCACTGAGAAAAGGCTGGGAACCACTGAATTATTCCGTTAAATTAACTTTAAGTCAAGAAACTCAAGGATTCGATTCATTTTAGTTAAACTTTGACTTTGAGCCGCCTGAAATTCCTTTTGCCGAAAACATAAAACCTAAACATCAAGAAAGCGTGTCAAATTCACTGCAGTAAATTCCCACCAATATGACGTCAGGAAGAGCGCGAATGTTTTATCCGCCCAGAACAGCAAAAAACAAAAAAAATTCTTTATATTTATGGTCGGCATTTTCGGTTAAATGCTGCGTTTTTTCGTGGAAGGGGTTCTGCAATAATCTTTGTCTGGTCCGGTTGGCACTGACCCTAGCTAAGTTACTTTTTACAATACAAAATATTATATATCGTTTCATATTAATAATGACCAAGTATGAGGCTTTTCAGGTCCTAGACATTTGAACACCTCTGAAGTATATATAATATATGATCTATGAATGCTTTTTTTTTTCCCTATGAAGTGTCCCTCTATTTAAACGCCGAAACGCCTCTGCTCTTGACCTCCTGTGCGTGTATAGTAAAGCTACTATTGTTTGCGTTCAGCCCAGTGCCAATTTGTGCCCGATACAGTGCGGTCGTTATGACATCTCCTAAAGGAGGCAACTTAAGCGTCTCCACATTCTTCGAATACCGGTAATAAAAAGGCCATTTCATTTTGAATTGACAGATTCATTGTTAATCATTGCCCGACTCATCGATGACCCCTGAGTAAGACTCGTACGAGCAGAAGACCAGAGCAGCCAAAATTATATACAGGCAGAAGCCTAGGGGCAGACGACTCATCGGTCGCCCAAGGATGAGGTGGATTGATGATGTGGAGACAGATTTACACCAGTTGGGGGTTCGAGCATGGAGACGGAAAGCCATGGATCGCTCCGAATGGAAGGATGTGGTGGAGCAGGCCAGGACCCTACATGGGCTGTAGTGGCATTGATGATGATGATGATGACGAGCAGAAGACAGGCAAGACAAAAATATGTTCAAAAGTTTGTAAAACGGTGACATTTCTTTCCCAATAAATCGAGTTTCAAGCACTCAAAGTTTCTTTCTTTTCAAACTATTAAACTATGCTGGGTGGCCGAGTGGTCTAAACTTTCTCAAACCAAATAGCTGGTGGTCTGGAGTTCAATCCCCACCAAAGCAATACATCCCAAGCACCCCGGGTGGATGGGACTCACTGGCCTTGGACGGCAACCCATCTAAGAGAAGGCAAACTCTGAATTAAAACCAGGAGCCACAATGATCAACAAATTGATCGTGGGCCCCTCAAATATAAGAAGAAGAAGAACAACAACTTTTAGTAGTCTTGTCATATACCACAATTCCTCAGCATCCCATTTAATTCGGAAACTGAAAATATAGGGGGGGTGGGGGGGGGGGGAAGGGGGGGGGGAAGGGAGTGACTGCAATCACGTTAGGTAGAAGGAAATATGTGAAACAACAGATTTGAAAACCTGGGTTAAAAAGGATGCTACATTTACATAAGTGTTCATTTAAATTTTATGTTTGTGTTACTCGTTGGTTGTTCGCCGAAGAAGGCATCTTGGCGACACGTTCGTTGTTTTGTTGCGTCCGTTTCTTCCGGTTATCCAATACCTTGCTACACATAATTCCTATACCCTTGAGAGGCCCAAGTTTCGAAAAAATGGTCTCCTGGGGCTGTGGCCACTACCTCTGCCCCCCCCCCCAACCCCCCGACTAGTATAATGCTACAGGCCATATCCCCTATGCTGAATTCCTTGCTTCGCCACTTTTAGTATAATATAAATCTTAGATGCCGTCACTGCAGCAGCCCAAGTTTCCAAAAAATGGTCCCCTGGGGCTGTGGCCACTACCCCTGCCCCCCCCCCCCAACCCACTGACTAGTATAATGCTACAGGCCATATCCCCTATGCTGAATTCCTTGCTTCGCCACTATGAGTATAGTATATATGTTAGATGCCGTCACTGCAGCTACAGGTCACCCTTAAAATAAGAAAAGCACCCAGCACAATTATAATGAGATTCCAGCAGTTCGTGTAGCCAGAGTGTGTGCTACCCCCACCCTTTCCCCGGGCGCCACCCCCACCATTAGCTTCTCCTCCTCATGCTAGAGGAAACAAAGTGTTTGTCCTTCACATTGCACTGTGTTGCTCCTATTGTCATACCCTGACAGTGGTCTGAAAGGTTGTTATGTCTACGGACGGCTGAGTTATGTATATCTCGGGTTGTTAATGTAGATCGGTGTGCCGAGGTAATCTGTTTGCGCATCGGATTATATAGTGTATACATAGTTTGTACTCTGTGGATTTAAAAAAAAATATTTCATTGTAATTATGCCCCTACACGTTACAAGATAGAGCACGCCTGACAACACTATGCCATCTTTATGGAATACAAGTCTACATCTGATATGTTAAATTTTAAAAGAATTTCTTCAGACTTCTTTGGGGAGATGGTGGAGACTACATCTAGATGAATAGATTTGTAGTTCATTGTACACTAATGACAAAAAGGGAAAAGGGGAATAAGGTTTTCCTTTTAATGGGATAAAATAAATGTTAAAATATATTTTTAATTAACTGAATTAAACTATAAAGGAGTTGATTTTTTACAGTTGTTTTATTGTTATCCATTAATGCATAAAACAGTGTTGATTTTAGTTGAGAGGTTGGTCAATTGCTATTAGTTGGTCAATTGCTACTAGTTGGTCAATTGCCACTAGTAGGCCAATTGCTACTATTTGGTCAATTGCTACTAGTTGCTTCATGTTCCCCTGCTTATCACTAGTAATGGATAACATAGATTATAATATGCTTGTGACATAACTGCTTGTAGAATTTCAAATGGGGTTGTGCTGATATTATTTGGGGTCAACGGCTGAAATAATAGACTAAGAGAAGTAGTGATGTTTAAATATTTTTTTTTTTTTTTTTTTAAATAGAGTCTTGAAATTTTAGTTCCAATTTTATTTTTGAAATCTGACGTGTCTCCAATTACGTTTTACTTATACCGGAAAATATGTGTTTTTAATTTTTTTTTTTAATAGATTATAATATTCTTGTGACATAACTGCTTGTAGAATTTCAAATGGGGTTGTGCTGATATTATTTTGGGTCAACGGCTGAAATAATAGACTAAGAGAAGTAGTGATGTTTAAATATTTTTTTTTTTTTTTTTAAATAGAGTCTTGAAATTTTAGTTCCAATTTTAGTCTTGAAATCTGACGTGTCTCCAATTACGTTATACTTATACCGGAAAATATGTGTTTTTAATTTTTTCTTTTCCAAAAATGTATCCTTTTTAAAAGCCATTTTTTAAAATACAAAATTTCATGGTACATGAAATGTGGTAGTGACTTGAAAACGCTTGTGAACCAGTGTACTAGAGCCACTGAGCTTAGTAGTTCAGCGAAGTTAACTAGATTGTACACTTCATTGTTTTTTTGTTTTTTTATATCGACAATATGTCAATTGCTGATATTTTTTCTAAAAAGTAGATTGTATTTTAAAAGTTTGAACACACACGAGATTTCCCAGTAAGCTAAAATTTACCAAGTAATCTTTTGTTAACCCAAAATCGTGCGGGATCTTGGAAAAGAAACTCCACTGATGGCGGAATGTTATTTTATTTTATTTTTTTTTAAACACAGTTTTCTCTAAACAAATTAACACAACACCGGTCGTGAAATAATACCGCTAATGAAAATATACGGAACAATAAAAAAAAAAATAAAAAAAAAGAGAAAGAAGTGCTCATCATATTTTGATAACAAAGTTGGTTAGTTGTAGTGAGGCTGATGACAGTAACTAAGAGGGTAAGGTCCACATTTTCACTTTGGTGGATCTCCAAAGTCTCACTTGGTCATTACAAACAGAGCCGTACCATTAAATTTGAGGCTGAGAGCAAGCGGTCCCAAACTTAAAGAAGCCATCAGGCCGGGCCGCAAAAGGCCCTAACAATCTTTTTGCCCGCGTCTGACATCGCAAAGGTTAATAAAGACAGAGCGATTGATACAGCAGACTTCTCAAACAAAATACGTTTCCCTCGCTAATGATGTTTTGTATCCTTATCCACTGTGTAAACATATTCTACTCAGGGCCGGATTAAGCCATCTTGGTGCCCTAGGCACAAACCCACATGGGTGCCCCCTACTGCCCCTGGTCTCCGATCCTCCACTGACTGCTGGTATGTTCAATATTATGCAAAAAACTAACAAAGAAAAGGTTGTGAAATGTAAATACATATGTTTGTACTACTATCACTCATATAAAACCTACAATAAGGTATTTCTGTATTAAAATTAATAGTTAATTAATTTTGTAATAATAGTAGACAAAAATACTGTAACTTTTTTGATAGATAAGAAAGTCAGAGAGAGCACACATTTATATTTTAAAGTTCTTTTTTCTAGATTTACGTCTGGCAAAGGTTTTGAGTACATCATCAAAGTTAATTTTGCGCAACAAGTCTGCCTCAATCATCAGCAAAGATAAGGAATCAAGCCTTTCTTGTTTCATTGTCGATCTACTTGGATTTTTTGTACGTTTCAACTGAGAAAAAGAGCGCTCAGTTGAACAGTTCATAACCATTAATGTTAAAAATATGCGCAAGGCGATTTCGACATTTGGAAAAGCACACTCGATGTTGTCTCTAACTATTACTTTCTAGAGTTCTGCATGACTGAACGCGTTGTTGTCAGATTTTGATGCACGAAACTTGTGGCGAATATATGAGTGGAACTGTTGTAGTTCACTATATAAATTATTGTTCAGATCTTCTGGATAAGCATTTATTAGTCCTTCACAACACTGAGGTGTTTGTGATACATCGACCAAACAAGAAAATTGAACTGCTAGATTATTATATACCCGTCCTCGTCTACACATCTCTGTCTCAAGTTTGTCAACAATAGTGTAGAAAGCAGATATACAAATTTTTGTCTCTGGCATTCTGAGATACCTAAGGGGCATCACCATCAGTGACCACTGTCTTTCGTTTACGATTATGGGTCAAAGTTGACTTATAATCCACACTGGTGTTATTTCTTTTGCAGCTTCTTTAAATCTTTCAAATTCATTCCTAGATTCATGCAAGTAAACTGCTAGTGAAGAATACAAATCAGCACACGTTTTCAAGTTCACGTGATCATTTTGTATAACATGACTGACCTTGTGAAAATGGTATAACACTTCTTCCCAAAAGACAAGCATGAAAGCAAATTCTAATTCTTGCATCTTCTTTGCAATGTTTTCTGCTTCTCTTCTGTTATCCCCCTTCTGTGACTGGTCTTCTTGTGAACATTCTAACGCTTCTATAACCTGAGGATGAGACTTTAGAATATGGCTTCAGATTGCAACAGCATGGGCTTACCATCTGGTATCGGAGAGGGACTTTACCAGCTTTTCATTCACAAGGCATCCTTTCAGAATCTTCCATCTTTTGGTTGAAGCTAAGAAAAAAGTATAGATCAGATGCACTTGCACTGTATGGAAGAAGTTAACTGCTTCTAAACAAGAGTCAACGGCACTTCTGCCTACCAGATTTAGTGAATGGGCAGCACAGGGTATGTATATAGCAAACTCATTTTCTTCTAGAATTTTTTCTCCATACCCTTGTAGCACCCAGACATATTAGCTGCGTTGTCGTAGGACTGACCTCTGCATTTCGAAAAATCAATATTGCAAGCTTTACGTAAGTACTGCAAAACTTGCTTAGCCATACCTTCACCGGCGTGACTTTGCCGCTCCCAGAAAGTCAAAAAGCGCTCAATGGGCTCTCCATCTACCGCATATCGAAGAACAACGCTGAACTGATCTATATGTGAAATATCAGGCGTTGAGTCTACTGACAAGCTGAAATAACCGGAAACCTTTACTTCATCTATAATTACTGCATGGACTTTTTGCGACATAATTTCAATCAGTTCTTCACATATAGTTTTGGATAAATAAGAAGGATTTTCTTTTCCATTCCACATTTCGCAATGTGTGATGCTATATACACATTTTTCTTGATGACTTGTGGTGCCCCCCAAATGCTTGGTGCCCTAGGCACGTGCCTTGTTTGCCTAATGGTTAATCCAGCACTGTATATACTGTGTAATCGCTGGTACCGAGTGCGCAGTGTAGCGGTCAATCAACACAACAGAAGGGTCCAGCCGACAGAAAGCAGCTCTAAAATCATGCCACCCACGCCTGGGAAATCTTTCTTATTTTTTTTTCTTCCTTTATTGTCGCGTGCTCTGACCTCGTTGTTGATTTCCGAAATTAGGAATTTATGACCAGGAGTCACGTCAGCATTTCCTCTAGGGCTGCTACACATAAATATGGAATAATGCCCTGACCGTCTCTTGGAAATGGCGAGTCCTGGCCATTTCGGAAACAACACAAACAAATTACGTTCAAAGGCTCAACCATGATATTATATTAAGGGCTGAAAATCGGTGAAATAATTTTATACTCCGACTCTTACTAAACTATACGGAATTAGCTCAATGATATCATATTGTGGCTGCTGCCAATGGTCATTGGTGTTACAGATTTTTAAAAACCTTTTTTTTTTTTTAAATTCTCGCTGATATGGGGGTTCAATAGGGCTTTCCAACCCACCAACCCCCCTTCCCCCCCCCCCCCCAAGCCATCAAAACAAAGAAGAAGAAAATTAATTGAAACAAAATATATATAACTAATGATTATTGACATTTTCTCCGGTTTCCCGGTAATTTTCATGTCTATAAAAGCCCGATATCAAAACTTGAATATGTCGTAGTCCTCCGCTGCGTAAAAAATGCAAAATACGACAAAGTATCTACGTTTACCTGCCTGTAATTACGTTAGCAGCTTTTTTTTTTTTTTATATAAAAAAATAAATTATACCTAGTCTATAACAAAATGTGTAATCGTCAGAGGTCAACAATACACGGGCGAGTTTTGACGGCATTTTCGGTCTACATCGTCTAAAGCCCATTTTATTGACATAGACACTATATTATTGTAGACGTTGCGTCAACTTTAAGGACCACCCAGGGGGTCGCAAACCCCAGCTCATCCACCGCAACAATTTGACCACATCGATACACACCTCGAGTTGATGTTCGACCGGTTTTCTCCACTGTCCATGTGACGAAGATTATCATCTTAGATTTGCCAACACGTTAAAGGTTTTCAAATAATTGATAACAAAATGACATCCAAATGATTTGCTCAATGATCGAGGAAATATTACAGTGAAAATAAAATCTTAAGTGATTTTTATTTTACTAGGCTGCCATTACAAAATCTTTCAATTCCTTTTTTTAAAGTAGTAAATAATATTATTATAAATCATTATAATCAAATAAAAATAACAATTTTGTGATTGCTGTCATTAACAGAATTTTTTTTTTTTTAAATCTAATTCAAATAGACATCAACAATTCGATAAAACTAAGGCATGACATCAACAATTCGAGCAAACTAAGACTTGACATCAACAATTTGATCAAACTAAGACATGACATCAACAATTTGATCAAACTAAGACATGAAATCAACAATTCGATCTTACTAAGACATTGTATCAATAATTCGATCAAACCAAGACTTAACATCAACAATTCGATCACACTAAGACATTGCATCCAGCTCAAACAGAAAAAAAACAAAATGAACGAAACGAGCCACAACAATAAACAATCGCCATGAAATGAGCCCACTACGTACCTTTTCCCCGTGGCAGCTACCTGGATCACAGTGAAAATGTTGGGAACTGAGCAGGGTTCAGATTTGATGAAACCCCAACAGTCGCCCGCATGTGTCCTCCGTTCCCCGGCACGTAATAATGAGTGGAGTGTTGGCCCAACTTGTTATCAGACTACTTGCGGTGAAACCTTACGACAACATGTTCTCTTCCCGAGGCCAGCTCGAGAGGGCGACACGGTAGGCGGTAGGGAGAAACGAGTGCAAGAGGCTAGTTGTGCGGCAAACAGTTTGTTAGTCATACGTGGAGCATTCGTGATGTGATTGAGTAGTGGCGGGGTCGAAGTCGAGCCTCGCTTTGGCGAAAGTCTTTAAAAATTCAGTGGATAACGAAATGTGTCCTGACAAATATCATAGCATGCGTGATCATGGTCAGACAATGGTTATCCACAACAGAAGACAACCCCACGCCTGAGACTTAATGCTGTAATGTATAGCCTGGCCGAGGACGGACTCAACCTGTTTTTCTTCCGGATTATACTTGTCTAACAATAATTACAAACCCCAGGGTTGTCCAGCAACACTGCACATGATCTTTTTTTTTTTGGGACACTTTACTGGAGTCATCTACAAAGGCAATCGCGAGAAAATAAGACGAAGATACCACAATCATTCGTTATGCACAGTGGGGCTCAGTTCCCAGGGCTCAGTTCCCAGGGCTCAGTTCCTGTGCTCAGAATTTAATTCGTATGAAAAGTTCCCCATACGATTGCGATCTCTGACTCTTGGCCTGTTCTTTGAAAGCAATTACAGTTTCTATTTCAAACATATTTGTTGCATGAAGCTAGTAGGAGACCATTTTAAAGCCCACGTTTTAAAGACTGTGCGCTGTATATTAACTCCAACAAACATTAATACTAATTTCATAATTATAACTTGACAGTACATGAAATTTCCATGACACTTGACATCAATGTGTACAGGAAATTATGACAAATGTAGCATTAAAGTCAGGATGAAAGCAAGTTTTTATAACCCGATGTTTCCACGCAGATATTAAGGATGTTCAATGGTGATCGGATTTCCGGTTATCGGTTTTGAAACCGATTTGCAACACATGCACAAAAGAAAACAAACAACAAAACACACAACAAAAGACAAAAAAACAAACATAAAAACACACAAACAAAACACACAACAAAAAACATCAAAACACACAACAAAAAAACAAAACACATAACAAAACAACAAAAACTAAAAACAAAACAAACAAAACAAACAAAACACACAACAAAACAACAAAACACACAACAATACACACAACAAAACACACAAAAAACACACAACAAAACAACAAAACACACAAAAAACACACAATAAAACAACAAAAACTATTTTAAAAAAAAACACACAACAAACAACACAAAACACAACAAACACACAATAAAACACACAACAAAACAAACAACAAAACACACAACAAAACACACAACAAAACACACAACAAAACACACAACAAAACAACAAAATACACAACAAAACACACAACAAACACACAACAAAACAACAAAACACACAACAAAACAAACAAAACACACAACAAAACAACAAAACACACAACAAAACACATAACAAAACAAGAAAACACACAACAAAACACAACAAAACTACAAGAAACACACATAACAAAACAAACAAAACACACAACAAAACACATAACAAAACACATAACAAAACACATAACAAAAACAAGAAAACACACAACAAAACACAACAAAACAGACAATAAAACACACAACAAAACACACAACAAAACAACAAAACACACAACAAAACACACAACAAAACACACAACAAAACAACAAAACACATAACAAAACAACAAAACACACAACAAAACAAACAACAAAACACACAAAAAACACACAACAAAACAACAAAACACAGAAGAAAACACACAACAAAACAACAAAACACATAACAAAACAACAAAACACAACAAAACAACAAAATACACAACAAAACACACAACAAAACACACAACAAAACAACAAAACACACAACAAAACAACAAAACACAACAAAACAACAAAATACACAACAAAGCAACAAAACACACAACAAAAAACACAACAAAACAACAAAACACACAACAAAACAACAAAACACACAACAAAACACACAACAAAACAACAAAACAACAAAACACACAACAAAACACACAACAAAACACACAACAAAACACACAACAAAACACACAACAAAACACACAACAAAACACACAACAAAACACACACCACTAACAAACCGAGAAGATACTCAAGTCTATATTATAATGATGGCAAACACAATTTTTTAATCCACTAATTTAGTTCTATCCAGTGTCGCATCCAGGAAATGTTGAGGAGAGGGAGAGCTTTATTGGCAACTCCAGTCGCTATTAGAGTATAACGTCATGTACACTTCAGCCATGACATCGATATTAATAACCAATAGAGTATGACGTCATACGTCATCCGGGATACAAACATTAATCAGCATCAGATTATGACGTCATATGTCATCCACGACATAGACATTAATCACCATTTAGAGCATGACGTCATATGTCATCCATGTCATGACATGGACATTAATAAACGTGTTTGACAACGAGACGATATCTCATGCGGTTCCAAAACTCCTTTCAGCCGTCCTACTTATCAGGTGTGGGCTATGTACCCAAGATGCCACTGGAGTCTGTGGTAGGCTTATTAAACAGCCGTCCTACTTATCAGGTGTGGGCTATGTACCCAAGATGCCACTGGAGTCTGTGGTAGGCTTATTAAACAGCCGTCCTACTTATCAGGTGTGGGCTATGTACCCAAGATGCCACTGGAGTCTGTGGTAGGCTTATTAAACAGCCGTCCTACTTATCAGGTGTGGGCTATGTACCCAAGATGCCACTGGAGTCTGTGGTAGGCTTATTAAACAGCCGTCCTACTTATCAGGTGTGGGCTATGTACCCAAGATGCCACTGGAGTCTGTGGTAGGCTTATTAAACAGCCGTCCTACTTATCAGGTGTGGGCTATGTACCCAAGATGCCACTGGAGTCTGTGGTAGGCTTATTAAACAGCCGTCCAACTTATCGGGTTCGGGCTGTGTACCCAAGATGCCACTGGAGTCTGTGGTAGGCTTATTAAACAGCCGTCCTACTTATCAGGTGTGGGCTATGTACCCAAGGTGCCACTGGAGTCTGTGGTAGGCTTATTAAACAGCCGTCCAACTTATCAGGTGTGGGCTATGTACCCAAGGTGCCACTTGAGTCTGTGGTAGGCTTATTAAACAGCCGTCCAACTTATCGGGTGTGGGCTATGTACCCAAGGTGCCACTAGAGTCTGTGGTAGGCTTATTAAACAGCCGTCCAACTTATCGGGTGTGGGCTATGTACCCAAGATGCCACTGGAGTCTGTGGTAGGCTTATTAAACAGTATCTTGAATGCACTACGATTGAATCAAATAAGACCCTGTGATCAGTTGGTCGGGGTCATGTGATGAGGGCCAGGCCAGGCAAGTGTTTAAGTGTTTAAGACCCAGGTCATAACGCCTCACCGAGTTTGGCGTTTTAATTTTGGATGCCGCCCAGAATCGCGATGCTGGTATGATTTTAAAGAGAGAGAGAGAGAGAGAGAGAGAGAGAGAGAGAACTCCGGGTCTAAGACGTTAATAATTAGGGCAAAGATCACCTGATGACGCCAATGGCCAGGTCGTTTCATATCGCAGACTTGACAGGCCCCCGGTCCCCCCACCTTGTCCCCCCTCCCTTCCTCCCCCAACCTTCTCACACTCCCTCACTATTTCCAATATGCTAATCGAAATTAATCGATTGGCTACAAAGTATGCCATTCACCGCACAAAATGCCTTCCCCAGTCGTGGGTCTCTAAAGAAACGGCTGATTAACAACATGGCAGTGGTCAGGGCCGCAATAAAAAGAAGACAAAATACGTCCCCAGACCACACGGTCAATGACGTCATCACGTCGTTATCTATTTCTGGTATATTCGTAAGAATATGTTCTTGTTGTTGTTTCTTTGACGAAGCCCCAAGTCAGTGTACTAAAGCAGTGGTCGACAAATCGCGGCTCTTTGACGACCTGAGTGCGGCTCGGCCATTCGGCTACAAATCGGGTTTGACTCCGAAAAATATGGGTCTTGACAGGTTCTTGAAAAGAAATTTGGCCCTCACAAATTTTTCAATCGTCCTGCTGCTAGTTTTTGACTCTTTTGACTAATGCGTTTACCGACCACTGTAATAAAGCATTTATTTATTCAAATACATATTTCTTTTTTTTTTATGGGCCTGCATAAATTCCCTTGCTCTACAAGTGAGATAAATTTAAAGGTAAAAATATATGAGAGCAGATTGCTATTATTCATTGAGAGAGCTGTGTCCACCTGCTGGTGTTTCAAATATTCTATGACTGAACATTTCATTATAGAAAATTTCGTGTGAAAATCCTGCACGCTTTTTCCACTCTTTTTTTCATATTTTAATTTTTTTTTTTTAAATTATTTCAGTTAACATTAACTCTCGAAATTGCAGTTTAAGCCCGATTGACCCTGTTAAATGACAAATGTCCAGACTCCGGATAGCAATATGTCCAGTAGAAGTTATATTTCATTATTCAGGGTTACATGTACGAAGTAAGGACTTATATATTCAGACTCCCTGGACCTGATCCCATCAAAAATTAATAATAATAATAAAATGTATAACTTTTTAATTTTAAAAAAAAAAAAAACCGAATCAGCTGATGAACTCAACGGAAAAAATATGTCCAGTAGAAGTTATATTTCATTATTCAGGGTTACATGTACGAAGTAAGGACTTGTATATTCAGACTCCCTGGACCTGATCCCATCAAAAATTAATAATAATAATAAAATGTATAACTTTTTAATTTTAAAAAAAAAAAAAACCGAATCAGCTGATGAACTCAACGGAAAATTATTTTGTTCACAGAGGGGAAAGATCTTCGATTTTCCGACTTTTTCCGGCGTATCCATTTTCAAGGGTCAGAGTTCAAATTCATGTAAAGGCTGTAGGCGAAGTTGAGAAGTCGGTCGATTTTGACAGTCTGGGAAGGTAGGTCGTTACAACTTTGTCTCAGAAAAATAATTGTACGCACCACCTGGTTCATATTTGGATCATGTAAAATATTTGATCAGTGGTGGGTTCATAGTTGGGTCATGTAAAATATTTGATCAGAGGTTGGCTCATAGTTGGGTCATGTTAAATATTTGATCAGTGGTGGGTTCATAGTTGGGTCATGTAAAATATTTGATCAGTGGTGGGTTGATAGTTGGGTCATGTAAAATAATCGTACACAGTGGTGGGTTCATAGTTGGATCACCCAACCCTGCTACTTGTTAGTGTATAACCGTTTACCCGTCTACTCCAGTAATCCCATTTTACCTCTCTGTTCTATCAAAACTCATTTTACATGTCTATTTTAGTCAAACTCCGCTAATCTCTCTGGTATTGTAAAACTCATTTTTTTTTTTTTTTTGCTCTTCTCTTCTAGTGAAACAGATTTCTCCACTATTTCATTACATCCGTTTTATTCCATTATCCATTTAAAAATATTTTAGTTATTCGAAATCTAGTCAAAACTTTTTTACCCCTCAGTTCCAGCAAAACCTCTTCTTACTTTTAATTATCTACAAAAAACAAAAACACCCCCCCCCCCTTTTCAAAAAAAAAACCCCGCCTTTTTCCCCCTCCTCCATTTAAAGTTTGTCTCCGTTTACCACAAGATTCAAGTATATAGACAAGTCCTCAAGAACGTTAATCCTATGTTCACTGCGGTCAAGTAAGTATTATTTCCCCCTTTTGTTGAGCTATAAGGCTATGACCAACCAATTTTTCCACTCTTTATTACACTTGTCCAAAATCGTAGGCAGAACCTTTGAAAAAAAAAAATGTTTTTTTTTTTTTCAATATCCCCGTAAACTGTTTCTTCGGTATCATGGCGTTGCTTGAAGCGGGTCAGACGTTATTAGCGGTCGCTACTAGACAGTCTATAATACCAACATTCATGTCTCTTCTAGTCACGGGTCAAGTGGCCCATTGACAGCCTAGATAATTAGACGTGGTGAAATCGCCAGAATTCGTGACGTCAGGGGCGGTACTTGAATTTACCGCCCCTCGCACAAGAAAAGTACAAAACATCAAGAAAATAAATCATACAATTCCTACATAAGCTACATTTAGTGTATGTAGTTGACAACCACCCCCCCCCAGCAACAAAAGGGTGCCGCCTGCGGTGGACCATTCTTTTTCCCGCCTGTGCCTTCCGACACCACGTGATTGGACGCAACATCTTCAAAGGTAAAAGAGTGCAACGGGTTGGACATTGAGGGCATCAAAGGAGTGACACTTTCAAGGTACCTTTATTTGTCTTTCTCTTGTGAAATTGAAATTAGCATACGGCTCATTCCATTAGGGACTAATCTCCTTATCTGACAGACTACGTTGCTGCATCCATGTACTGGCATATGTGCAACGTATGGCATACATTTCACATTGCAAAGCAACATGAAGAAGCAACAACAACAAAAAGACCTCAAAAAAATAAAAGATATTTGTGAATATTGTTGCTGAAGTATAAATAATACGTTGTCAATGATCACGTTTATTGACCCGTAACCTTCGGATGTGTTCTAATGTTGTAAAGCCGAAAAGGCTACGTATTTTACCAGACGACATCGTTTAACGTGCAATGCAGAATGATGCACATAAAGATGATTGAAGTGTACGTAGGCCTATTGTTTTTTGTTTTTTTCTGGAATCCGCCCCTCACGATGTGACGATGGTGTAGACTTCGCAGGAACAAAATCACAAGGTCTGCGATCGTTCCTTTCAGGAGGTCAATCTGGTTCCCTAGGCCCAAGACGGCAAATCATCTCTCTTAGACGCACCTGGATGATTCGAGGGAAGATTGAAGGGGTATTTTTTCAACGTTTTAATTTCGTCTTCCTTGTCATCGAACTAAATGTTGAATTATTTAGATCAAGGGTGCATCAAGGGTCCCAGCCCGGGTCCCGCTGCAGTAAACTATCCCTATTGACAGTGCACAGTCACCTAGGTTGAGTGTACACAGAGCCTCAAATTCTTTAACCTGACCATGGCGTGCATCATCATACCAAGGAAAAAAAAAATAGAATGCTCGCAGTGGTCAATTTAATATAAGACGAAACGATGCCATGTTTTTCTTTGGGCAACACATCACAAGAAACGACAAACAACAAAAAAATCATTGAAAATATAATTTAAAAATCAAAGGGATTTTTTTGGGATTGACTAGTAATAAACTGTACTTAAAATGATATGCGCATACGATCAGAATGGTTGCTTTTCAAATATTTCTCTTTAACTTTAGTGTTTATAAAATAGAATCTCCACTTTTCCTATGTCCTACCTTCTTACAGATTTTTCTCTCAAGTTTGTTTTGTTGTTGTTGTTGTTGTTGTTTTTTAAACTCATATTACATTTTTAACTGAATGTGTGCGTCGCAGAAAGCCAAAGTAAACTTTTTTGTTTTAGTGTACCAGAATAGGATACGGGGAGGAGGGGGGCAAAACCAAAACTTGGCCGGCTTGTTACGCTGTTAACTACTGGAGGCGCCACAGTACATAGCAATTTAAATAAAACCTGAAAATTCAGGGTGGGAGGAGGGGGGGGGGTGGGCAAATGCCCCACCCTGCCCTACCCAAATGACGTCCCTGATATTATAACATCTGTCACCTAGGCTTGCACCGAGTTGGTAATTTCATGCCACTCTATGTCAACAAATAAAACTAGCTCTCAAAATGCCGACCTTTGACATTTGACTGACTAACCCTTTAGTTGGAGGAACGTTTTGTTCATTCGCTCCTCCCCCCAACCACCCCCCCAACACCCCCCCCCGCTATTTAACTGGGTCAAAATTAAAAGCTAATTACTGATTAGAATGTACGGTAGCCATTTTGTTTCCAGAGTTCCATTACACAGAACAGAAAGTGATTTAATAAATAGAACTACATGTACCTGAAATGACCAAGCGGTGACGAAGGTATACGTCACCAAAACCCAAGGGGAAAATGGGTCAAAAGGCAGACCTAGGCTTAGATGGATGGATGATGTGGGGGAAAAGATCTACAGCAAGTGAGAATCCAAGCATGGAAAAGGAAAGCATTAGTTAGATCTGAGTGGAAGGAAGTAGTGAAGCAGGCCAAAGCTCTACATGGGCTGTAGCGCCAAGGGGATGGATGGGTGAATTTGTGATACAGGGTAATAAGCAATGAAGGGTCTGGGGTTCCAACTATGTGGGCCTGGGGTTCCAACTATGTGGGCCTGGGGTTCCAACTATGTGGGCCTGGGGTTCCAACTATGTGGACCTGGGGTTCAAGCTATGTGGGCCTGGGGTTCCAACTATGTGGACCTGGGGTTCCAACTATGTGGGCCTGGGGTTCCAACTATGTGGACCTGGGGTTCCAACTATGTGGACCTGGGGTTCCAACTATGTGGACCTGGGGTTCCAGCTATGTGGACCTGGGGTTCCAACTATGTGGACCTGGGGTTCCAACTATATGGGCCTGGGGTTCCAACTATGTGGGCCTGGGGTTCCAACTATGTGGGCCTGGGGTTCCAACTATGTGGGCCTGGGGTTCCAACTATGTGGGCCTGGGGTTCCAACTATGTGGGCCTGGGGTTCCAGCTATGTGGGCCTGGGGTTCCAACTATGAGGGCATGGGGTTCCAACTATGTGGACCTGCGGTTCAAGCTATGTGGACCTGGGGTTCGAACTATGTGGGCCTGGGGTTCCAACTATGGGGGCCTGGGGTTCCAACTATGTGGGCCTGGGGTTTAAGCTATGTGGGCCTGAGGTTCCAACTATGTGGGCCTGGGGTTCCAGCTATGTGGTGTCTGGAGAGAACAGTAAGTCGTTTATGCAGTGAAGAAGCCTAGCTCTAAACGCCTTGACGACTTTTTTTTTTCATTTGAGTTTGTGCATCACTCTCGTTCAATGTGTATAATGATGTTAGTAAATAAACTGATAGGTTAAGATGACCAAATATAGCATTTACCTTTAAATTGGTCTGTGTAGTTGCCGAGCCACAAACGAAATAGTCGTAATGTGTGCAGTGATACATGCGTTAAGAATGAGTTGTTGTTTTGTTTGTTTTTTGTTGTTTTTTCCGTCTTCTTTTTCTTGCCGCGTAAAAGGGCGTGGTTCCGGCGTTATTCTGCATACGTCAAACTTTTTTTTAAAAAGATCCCAAGGAAGGGAGTGGTGATAAAGACAACTATATTTGACATTTCTCCCGGCAAACAACCCTACGGTACTTATCCCCTCTAACCCCCTTATTATTCTACTTCGGTGTCGTCGTTGTGTGCCCTGAGAATAATCACCAGTTTCAACAACAATACGGTGGTGGGGGTTGACCGGTGCTCACCCCTAGCCACCACCACCAACCCTTCACAACTCTTAAAGCGTCGCGGCAGATATGAGCTTTGAAAAGTGAAATGTCAGGTCAAGTTTAGTGAGGAACTGAAGAAAATAAAAACAATAAATGTGAAGCTTACCAGGGAAGGAAGGAAATTTAACGTGAAAAAGAGCCCAAAATTATGAAAAGCTTACTGAAGAGAGGAAGAGTAGGGTTAAGCTTACTTTCTATCACCATATTTGTGTTCCACTGAGAAGAGTCTAGCAGGTGTTATAAATAAATGTGCTATCTTGTATCCCTTGTGAATATAACCAAGGGGGAAACCATCATTTTAAAAATGTCAATCTGTATGAGCCCCCCCACCCAAATAAAATGTATCCTATAGTATTTACTAGAAACATTGGCGACAGCAATGAGTGAACTTCCAATCTACTGAAGTTTCTTGGAAAAATATTAACTCAAGTAACGCACATTTAAGAATCAAAACTTTTGCTACACCCCTTCCCCCATGATACGTCACTGCACACTTTTTATTTCACGCCCATGAACCAAATTAAATATTATGATGTCCCAACAACATTTAAATCTAATAATTTTTTTACACCATTCTTAAATTTGAGACCATTTCATTTCCCAAATATATAAATATATATATATATTACGCTCTAAACGCAGTTGCGTTATAATTTTTTTTTTTTTTTGTAATTATTTACCGTAGTTATCGAGAATTATATTTTGCGCGCTATTGAACTCATTTTTTGAACCATACTTTCTTTCGAAAATATAGAATTATTTCTAATATACTCTTGATACTGAATCTGCTGATTAGGAAGCAGTCCATTAGGGAGCAGTCCACGAGTCACACCAGAAGCGTAATATGTATAAGAGAATCTATTCCAATAGACTATATATCAGTAACTAGTTGTACTGATACTCCCGC
The DNA here is from genome assembly GCA_964033795.1 of Lymnaea stagnalis. Classification (NCBI taxonomy): domain Eukaryota; kingdom Metazoa; phylum Mollusca; class Gastropoda; family Lymnaeidae; genus Lymnaea; species Lymnaea stagnalis. The sequence goes on from CAXITT010000064.1 coordinate 701,211, forward strand.
ATCTTGAACGGGTAATTGTGTCAATGGTGCATACCTCCAACTGCCACCTGACCTTTAGACGAGAAAAAAAGGATTATATGTTGGGCAGTTGTTGGAAATTGGTCTCAACACGTAGGAAAAAGTCTTCATAGCTGATCAATAGATTAGCACATACTTTAATGAACAAAGAAGGTGACCGTATTTGAAAAAACATAAAAAGTAGGGAGAACAATTCCGAGAGAGTTTTAAAAAGCAATATACGGCACTAAGTAACATGGCTTTGGGAAGGAAGGCAAATTCTGATCAACATGTTAGTGAATGTGACTTTGTCGGAGAACCGCAAATTCCTACAAAAATATTGATCCTCGTAAACCTCGAAATTTCCACATCATCCAGGCTAGAACATCCAAGCTGTTGTCCAACCTGTATCCATTACGAAAATGCACCTATGTCTTTTAACAAACGGCACAAGTGCATATTATCGATGTTCAGTTTGAAAGGATGTTCCTCGTAGACTTCATAGGGGCGAATACAGCACATTCTGAAGAGCATAGCACATTCTAGAGAACACATCACATTCTAGAGAACACAGTACATTCTGGAGAATACGGGGGTGATTCTCATTATAAAAGTCGACCAGACTTCCTCTTCAGTTGACACAATTAACCTCCATAACAGCAAAATTTCTTAACAATAGACATCATTTACAGCATAAATGCGTGGCTTGATATAGTAACAATAGTCAGCATAAATGGGTGGCTTGATCCAGTAACAATAGACAGCATAAATGCGTGGCTTGATCCAGTGACAATAGACAGCATAAATGCGTGGCTTGATCCAGTAACAATAGACAGCATAAATGCGTGGCTTGATCCTGTAACAATAGACAGCATAAATGCGTGGCTTGATCCAGTAACAATAGACAGCATAAATGCGTGGCTTGATCCAGTAACAATAGACAGCATAAATGCGTGGCTTGATCCAGTAACAATAGACAGCATAAATGCGTGGCTTGATCCAGTAACAATAGACAGCATAAATGCGTGGCTTGATCCAGTAACAATAGACAGCATAAATGCGTGGCTTGATCCAGTAACAATAGACAGCATAAATGCGTGGCTTGATCCAGTAACAATAGACAGCATAAATGCGTGGCTTGATCCAGTAACAATAGACAGCATAAATGCGTGGCTTGATCCAGTAACAATAGACAGCATAAATGCGTGGCTTGATCCAGTAACAATAGGCAGCATAAATGCGTGGCTTGATCCAGTAACAATAGACAGCATAAATGCGTGGCTTGATCCAGTAACAATAGACAGCATAAATGCGTGGCTTGATCCAGTAACAATAGATAGCATAAATGCGTGGCTTGATCCAGTAACAATAGACAGCATAAAGGCGTGGCTTGATCCTGTAACAATAGACAGCATAAATGCGTGGCTTGATCCAGTAACAATAGACAGCATAAATGTGTGGCTTGATCCCGTCTTATTTAAATCTCCCTAGAAGGTTTCCTGACACATTTTTTTCAAACACGGACCCTGTGGTTTTTTGTAAGAGCCTAGAGACTAAGCATCCTATGTTTATATTCCACCTAATTGTCTGCTGAATTCATTTTGCTTTTAGTGGCTTATAAGTTTTTACTTTGGGGTTTTCTCCAAGCAAGCTGCCATAACTAAATTAGGGCCCGACCAATCGAAATCGCTATCTTATTTATGGTATGAACGCTACTTTTTCGCCACAGGGTGCCATATTATAAATATACTGTTAATACAAAACCTTTGTCCATGTTGCATACCTAAATCTAGCCCCCGCCCAAGAGATGTGCATGATCCCATGCAAATCACAAACACAATTCAAAGTACGCGCAACTAACATCTTTTATTTTATATTTTTAACAAAAAAGTATTTAAGATAAGATAAGATAAGATTCTTTCATTGATCCAAAAAAATGGAAATGTTTTTTGATTGCATTATACATTTTCAGCAAAAAAATAAAACAATTTGAACACAAGACATTTATAATAAATTATTTCAAACAGCCATTCAGTGAGTTCTCTTAGCAAAATCGGGGACTTATTAGCTCTCATTCAGATGTGTGACTTCAGAGGAAGCACGCCGGTAAATTCGTACAGATTGGGGAACAAAAGAATTTTTATATCGGTCAGTCCTCACCCTGATGGAAAAAGGCTAAAATATAAACATTCATGGAAAAGTTAACTTTATATAAAATAGTATTGCTCGTAAAGGATTTAAAATATCTATTTTAAATTAATAAATGAAATCTCATTTTAAACAAATAGTCTTTAGAAAATAAACACCCGGATTTATATTTACAAAGTTCGCTTAACAGTAATTGTTGTTTTTTTAGAAACCCAACAAGATTGAGGGTCAAACATTTTTATTCCCTTCTGTAGTTGATATTTGCGCACCGATTGCCACCAATAATTTAACGCACAGCACACAGTTCACTTCCGTCATCTGTAAAATGTCACGTATTGACCACTCATGGAATTCAACAACATGATATTGTTATTTAAAGCTACTTCAATGGGATCAATCTTTTAGTATTGGCTCTCCCCTTGTTTTCCTGAAAAATAAAAACAACAAAGCACCAACAAAACAAAAAAAAACAAAAAAAAACAAAAACAATTGGAAAATATCCTTAAAAACCTTTGGGGCATGTTGATAGCGTCGGTTGATAACACGTTCTTCCGCATTTCAGTTCAAGGGGCGCTTTTGACCGTTTCAAATGAAAAAGTAAGGGGCGTGTCCAAGTAGACTTCAACCATGATACAAAAATAAAGCGTTGGTTAAAATTAATTTAAATGAAATACAGTCATAATCTTAAATTGTATAAATATTTTTTTTTTTTTTTTTTTTTTTTTTTTTTTTTTTGTTTGAAATAGAAGGCCACATGAATGGTCTGGACGTTTTAATTATTAACATGCTCAGTTTTTATATAACACCAATAGAAATGAATCTCAGCAATGTTTTTAAAAAAAACGTGTATATTACTTTTTAAAATACATTGAATTAAGGCACGGTTTTTTTTTTTGGTTAATGTTTAAATAAAATCTGATGAGTATGTTATTGACAGATAGGAAAAGGATTTTTTTTTGTGTGTAAGGACTTTATTAAAAAAATTAGTCTCATGTAACAAAATTAAACGTTTTTTTTCAATTTTAAATAGAGATCCCGAAGGGGCAAATGCTCGGATAGCATACTCCTGCACTATAAATAACTGTGTGCGTGTGAACTCTTACATACATGTCGTCTACTTAAGGTCAACAACCTTTTTCAGGAGATGTTGAGCCAAGTCCCAGACGTGACTTATGTCCACTTGAAGGCAACCGGTATGTTTAGTTGAGTATTGCATAGACCGGGAATCGTGATGATATCTGGAAGTTCCACATCGGCTCAGTCTTGGTGTGAGGGTTAGGTATCACTGAGTTCCTCCTGGTGATTAAACGGAAGCCTTTTGTTGACACGGGAACCCAAGAATGTATGAACTCATGAGCGTATGAACAAGGGAATGTGTGAACAAAGGAATGTATGAACTCATGAGCGTATGAACAAGGGAATGTGTGAACAAAGGAATGTATGAACTCATGAGCGTATGAACAAGGGAATGTGTGAACAAAGGAATGTATGAACTCATGAGCGTATGAACAAGGGAATGTGTGAACAAAGGAATGTATGAACTCATGAGCGTATGAACAAGGGAATGTGTGAACAAAGGAATGTATGAACTCATGAGCGTATGAACAAGGGAATGTGTGAACAAAGGAATGTATGAACTCATGAGCGTATGAACAAGGGAATGTGTGAACAAAGGAATGTATGAACTCATGAGCGTATGAACAAGGGAATGTGTGAACAAAGGAATGTATGAACTCATGAGCGTATGAACAAGGGAATGTTTAAATCCTTGAATGTATAAACACATGAATGTAAAAAACCCATGAATGTATAATCACATGAATGTATAATCACATGAATGTATAATTACATGAATGTATAAACACATAAATGTAAAAACCCATGAATGTATAAACACATGAATGTATAAACAAATGAATGTATAAACACATGAATGTATAAACACATGAATGTATAATCACATGAATGTATAATTACATGAATGTATAAACACATAAATGTAAAAACCCATGAATGTATAAACACATGAATGTATAAACACATAAATGTAAAAACCCATGAATGTATAAACACATGAATGTATAAACACATGAATGTATAAACACATGAATCTATAATCACATGAATGTATAATCACATGAATGTATAAACCCATGAATGTATAAACACATGAATGTAAAAACCCATGAATGTATAAATACATGAATGTATAAACACATGAATGTATAAACACATGAATGTATAAACACATGAATGTATAAACACATGAATGTATAAACACATGAATGTAAAATCACATGAATGTATAAACCCATGAATGTAAAAACCCATGAATGTAAAAACAAATGAATGTAAAATCACATGAATGTATAAACACATGAATGTATAATCACATGAATGTAAAATCACATGAATGTATAAACACATGAATGTATAATCACATGAATGTAAAATCACATGAATGTATAAACACATGAATGTATAAACACATGAATGTAAAAACCCATGAATGTATAAACACATGAATGTATAAACACATGAATGTATAAACACATGAATGTATAATCACATGAATGTATAATCACATGAATGTATAATCACATGAATGTATAATCACATGAATGTAAAATCACATGAATGTATAATCACATGAATGTAAAATCACATGAATGTATAATCACATGAATGTATAATCACATGAATGTAAAAACCCATGAATGTAAAAACCCATGAATGTATAATCACATGAATGTATAATCACATGAATGTATAAACACATAAATGTATAATCACATGAATGTATAATCACATGAATGTATAATCACATGAATGTATAAACACATGAATGTATAATCACATGAATGTATAATCACATGAATGTATAATCACATGAATGTATAATCACATGAATGTATAATCACATGAATGTAAAATCACATGAATGTATAATCACATGAATGTAAAATCACATGAATGTATAATCACATGAATGTATAATCACATGAATGTAAAAACCCATGAATGTAAAAACCCATGAATGTATAATCACATGAATGTATAATCACATGAATGTATAAACACATAAATGTATAATCACATGAATGTATAATCACATGAATGTATAATCACATGAATGTATAAACACATGAATGTATAATCACATGAATGTATAAACCCATGAATGTAAAAACCCATGAATGTAAAAACCCATGAATGTATAATCATATGAATGTATAAACACATGAATGTATAAACACATGAATGTATAATCACATGAATGTATAATCACATGAATGTAAAAACCCATGAATGTAAAAACCCATGAATGTATAATCACATGAATGTATAATCACATGAATGTATAAACACATGAATGTATAATCACATGAATGTATAATCACATGAATGTATAAACACATGAATGTATAGTCACATGAATGTATAATCACATGAATGTAAAATCACATGAATGTATAAACACATGAATGTATAATCACATGAATGTAAAATCACATGAATGTAAAAACCCATGAATGTATAATCACATGAATGTATAATCACATGAATGTATAATCACATGAATGTATAATCACATGAATGTATAATCACATGAATGTAAAATCACATGAATGTATAAACCCATAAATGTAAAAACCCATGAATGTATAATCACATGAATGTATAATCACATGAATGTATAATCACATGAATGTATAATCACATGAATGTAAAATCACATGAATGTATAATCACATGAATGTATAATCACATGAACGTATAATCACATGAATGTATAATCACATGAATGTATAATCACATGAATGTATAATCACATGAATGTATAATCACATGAATGTACAAACCCATGAATGTATAATCACATGCATGTATAAACACATGAATGTACAACCCATGAATGTATAAACACATGAATGTACAAACCTATGAATGTATGAACTCATTATCTAAGAAAGCAGAGCTTGAGGAAAAAATGTAATAAATATTAATTATTGTATAAACCGCTTTCTAGGACTTGGATATTTTTTAGGACATGTTTACTAGACTGGGGGTACATATATTATGTGTATTATATTATATATATACATATGTGTATTCCAATAGACTATTAATATCAGTGTTTCTCAAACTTTTCTTTTACTCACATCCCTTAAGATTTGTTTGATTCAAGTCCCGCACACTCTTAAAAAGTAACATAACAATGCATTTTATAATTATCTGAACATATTGACTGCTATGGACTATTATTGCCTTGTGACTAATTACCTATAAATTAGCATGTTAATGAAGACATTTTAAAAATGTAGGGCCTATGAACATTTGTATAACAGGGTACAAGTCAACGACTCCTCTATCCTTAAATAACAGTGTCCTCACTACTCCTGGTACATGTATGACATATGAAATAAGTACAAGCACTGTCAGACGATCCTTTGTGTAGGCCAACGCCATACACTGTATGATTATAATGGCAAAGTTTTCTTGTGGGGGGGACATCAACTCCTAGGTTTAGGCTGGAACAGTCAAGCCTAATTATGTGTTATATGCTTGAAAATAACTCAGTATTATTGATCTGGAGAGGTTTACTAGACCGTATAGAAGTTGCTACACCAACTCATGATAATGTAGAAACTCGGTTATTCGAACTGTTTGAGCCCGAGGGTGGTTCGGAAAACGAAAAAAAAAAAAAAAACCTCTCATAGTAGGCACTCTAACTCAAATTTTCAAATACATGTTATCTGACATACATAAAGGAGAGGTTTACTAGACCGTATAGAAGGTGCGACACCAACTCATGATAATGTAGAAACTCGGTTATTCGAACTGTTTGAGCCCGAGGGTGGTTCGGAAAACGAAAAAAAAAAAAAAAAAAACCTCTCATAGTAGGCACTCTAACTCAAATTTTCAAATACATGTTATCTGACATACATAAAGAGCATAATCATTGGAAAGAGCTGACTTTAAGCTTTCCATTGACACACAGATAATCTTTCTATTATTTGTAGGAAAAAAGCTATACTTTTTTGGGTGATTTATTTCTCTCCCCACCCCCACTCCCTTTTTAGCTTTGTATTTATTTCTAAAAACTGTGATCCAATTATTACTCTTTTGGTACTATAATAATTTGTTTGTATCTTTTTTGGCTACCGTATAATGAAGTCAGAGAACTCAGATTTGGAAGAAACATTTACTATACAAAACCAATGTTTAAGGAAACAATCTATTGCATAGATTTTATTTGTAATGGGCGGCAAGACTCGGAACTTCTTTCATGTATTCGTACGCCATTGTTCCACGCTTTACACAATATAATTAATGTAAAAAAAATTATTTTAAAAATATAGAACAGGGGCAGTTCGGCTAACAGACCTTTTGGATAGTCGACGTTCTACTTCACAACCATGACTTAGCTTTTCCGAGCCGCTTTATCTCGTACTAGTACTAGCCAGTGTAATGTTGAAATTACATTTATTTCTAATAGTTATTGTGCCTTTAACGCTTTTGCAACTGCAGTGTTATGTTTATTGAGTAAATGAACTTGGCCTTTAAGACAGGTAGGGAAAAAAAATGTGTGGAGATTGAGAGTAGGCCTACAAATGGAAGGTGTTAACCCAAGTAATGGTCACCTTTTGAAGACATGTGTGGGAATCAAGTGTCCAGGTGACATCCAGGGACGTCATTTTGGGTAGGGCTGGGTGGGGCATGCCATCCCACCCCCCCTTCCGCATTTACAGGTTATATTTAAATTATTATGTACTGTGGCCCCCTCCAGTAAGAAACAACTTAACAAGCCGAACAAGTTTTGCCCCCCCCCCCCCCCCGAAAAAAATCCCTGAAATGAAGCCCCTGGTGACATCATTTTAACTGATGCCGTCACTACACTACATGCATATATTACTTGGTAAAATAATATATTTATAGACTAGAACATATAAACCCAATTTTTTTCAAACTTATGAAATGTTCAAATTCCTTTCTAGACCTACACGCTTATATTCCATTAGCTACTTCATAATTGCCATGTATTTGATGTAATGTGTATATTATATGCGCCTATTTATAAACAGCACATAGATACCAATGACATTTAGGCATACACCAGAACTAAAATTATCGGGTCCATCAAGGGTTCAAAACTAAGACTATACTTTAGTTATATTTGTTCACAGCCTTACTTACGCCTATAAGCATTAAACAATGATTGGTCTTGCTTAAATAGTAACATTTCGTTGTGGCGGTTTTTATATTTTTCATTTTTAAAAAAAAAGTGTGGGGGGGGGGGTCTTGACAAAGGTGTTTGGTGTG
>CAXITT010000064.1:710443-763621 GCA_964033795.1 Lymnaea stagnalis
GGGGGGGGGGGGGGGGGAAGAAGGGTTGGAGAAGAAAGAAAAAAAATGAAAATCCCATCTAGACTATGTTAGTGGTAATGCCACAGGAGTCGGGCATTTCTGATGTGTTTGAGGGAGTCGAATATCCCATGTTTTCTGTGCTTTGAATTTGTGTGTTTTATCTAAATCATCTAGTCAAAGTATCAGGATAACATATTTCATGTGACGTCAATTTCTATCAGAAAAAGGAGCTTAACACCGCCACGTTACAAGGAAGGAGTCGGGTAACCAGAGAATCACGGGTCGGGATTTGATGTAGTCTCGACTCCGGTCTCCTGGCTAATTGCACATCGCAGCCGTTAGAGGAAGCATCGGTCCCATAATGACATTTATGGCTAAAGTAATTTATCAAAAGCCGTGGGCTTAATTCACTGGTGTTATTTTTGCAAATATCAATTACCAGATGCATTATCTGGTTTCTCTAAATACATTTCGCGGCCCCAGGAATAGTGCGGTGGGGGGATATCAGTCAGAGCTGGGTCCACGGGGGTGCTGTGACCTGGGTCCGGTGTTGACATTAAGATAATCCTGTTGAAAATATCCTGGACCTAATCTGCAGTACTGCTGCAAGCTGGCCGGTGGAAAGTACGAGATTTTTCTCTCTGTGGTAGGCATGGGCAAGGAGATCATTAAAATTTAGTCACTCGATGGAATCATTTAGTCAGTAAAGGTCTTTAGGTCACTCACAATATTATAATAATAATGATCTCACTGTTAATGAAAACCTACGACGGTAATTGTTACTACTTTGGCCTAACTGAATCTCACTATTATGGAGACTAGTTCTTTGAACATCGAATTTATTGTGGCCAAGTTTGAATTGGAGACAACAACGGTACAAGTGCCAACATTATTTTGTCGACTATTCTCACATTATTTGACATATAGCTATCTAATTATGAGTTAGGGTTTATACGGTACTAATTCATTTCTCCACTGAAAGTAGCTTACTGATTGTTAACTGAGGAGAAGTGCATGCCTTATCTCAAGTGATGGAATGGAAAGAACAAAATATGGCATGAGGGGGCAAAGGTCACCAATAAAATAGTAGTTACCGTGTATACTCGCATATAAGACGAATTTAGAACTATAAAATAAAATACTGAAATCAGGGGGGTCGGCTTATTATATGCGCATAACAAAAAATGGACACGAGGACGGACACTCATGCCAATTTTCCAGCCACACATTTTCATCGCTATCCGATCTTTATTTGGTTGTGTGTACAGAGGACTAATATATGTATACAGATATATTATAGCAAACAATGTGGAAAGAGCAGAACACATTTTTGTGTCATTCCAAAAGGTAAACAAACTGGTATGTAACATAAAAGTGAGCATTTTACATCTTTACAGTAACACATTTCTATGAACCAAAAATATGGAGTAAAATTAGACAATTGTATGGTCGGCTTATATGGGGATTTTCTCAAAAACTAGCCATTTTAAAGCAGTTTTAAGGGGTCGGCTTAAATGCGAGTATAAACGGTTATTAAAAACGTAATAGTACATTTGAGAAACACCACAGTTCATCTATCGAATCCTATCCAATCTCTCGGTCATCTTGACCAAGTCTTGCCAATGGATCAATGAGAGGTGAGGCTGACTAATTGCACTACTCTCCTTCACTTAAAAAAAATACTGGGCAAGTCAAGGCCCCTGCTCAACTGGAATATCGCCTTGGTCATCTTCACACAAAGGGGGAACAATTGGTACATTTGAGAACAAACGCCAAAGTAGGTTTAAATGTATGTATTTCTATGAACACAGGAAGGCATTATATTACAATGAACAAACCATCAAAAATTTAGTTGACTTAAATAGCTATGTACATCAATGACATCTGCAGTTGAAAAACAGGAGAGCAGATACATGAAATGAAAAATAGACTTGCACTTAAGAAAGATATAACTGTAAAAGAATAAAATTTTACAATTCCCTTTTGCCAGTTTGAATTATTATTAGTAAGCAGCTTTATTTAGCGATACCATTATTCATTTGAAAAATGAATATGATAATTAGTTGACATTCTTTCTTACACTTACATGCAATAATTCATTCATTATTTAAATCATCATTCTGATCCAATGACCATTTTTGCATGCATTTTTTAGTCAGAGGTCATGGTGTTTTCAGTCAGAGGTCATGGTGTCATATTTGCAAGTTTTCCTCATTGCTAGCATAATATTTTAATATACATGTGCAAATTTTGCTGACCACCTTAGTAAAACTTTCATTTTATTAGCTCCCTTAGAAATGTGTTTTTTCAATTCAAATTGAATGGATTTATTTTTTAAAAGCTTTTTATGAACGATAAAACAAGTTAGACCATAGTCTCAACAATTGTTTTAGTTTTAACAACATCGCAAGCTTACTAAGTAAAATTATGATGAATTCAAAAACTATGGTCACTAAACAAAACTCTTCAGCCACTTGAAAATTGGAAAAATGATAGAGAATCGTTTTATTAACTGTTTAGCATCATCGGATTTTGATTTCCAACAACGTAGATGTTGGCAAACTTGAGACCCCTCCAGTTTTGAATTACTAGTCCATAGTGTATTTACAATGTGTGCTAACCAACCCCATGGCCAATCTATGCATGTCCATCCAATATACAGAATGGGTTCCAGTCTTATATCATTGAAAACTCTCTGTTGCACTGAGAAGGAACAGCTGATCATTTTATTCTAGAAATTCCCCTTATTACTAATATTTACAAGAGCTAAGGAGTAAACTTTAAATTGACGGGCGTAACTCTGTCAAAAGCTCTCGGTGCTCCTGCATTGAACTGATCCGTCGGTGCTATACTGTCCATGCTATCGTCTATACTCATGCCTCCTGGGGTTATGGGGACATCGTGAAGGCGCCTGGTTTGTATTGTTCTCAGCAGACCTTTAGCCTCTTCTCTCGTCTATGATAAATTAGAATGATTTAGGTTTTAGATAATCCACTGAAAACATAGGAACATCGAGAGCAGGAATGTGTTCAGGCAATTATAAGGGAAATTTGGAAAAAAGATCTTACATTAGGTGGTCTATAAAAAATGTACATGGGAATAAATATTTGTACATACTACTATTTAAGGTAATGGCTGAATGAGTTAAAAGTACTAGTGAACAACTTCTAATCAAGAGCTTCATTCTGTTTGAATTTTTTAATAGAAAAATCATTTCAAAACATAATATATGTGTATCTGCTAAAATGCCATACACACAGGAATTGGAGAAATGTATATATTTATCTCAAGAAAATGATGTCAACAGCATTGATGCTAATTAAATGCACATCCCTAATGGTGAAAAGGTAGTAGTACCTCAGTAAACTCTGTACATTTTTGTGCTGCTGTGTAAGCCTCATCCCAGTTCTTGTGATCTATGTAGTAGTTGGCTAGATACAGGTAGGCTCTACTTAAGTCTTCATGGTTGTGAATCTAAGATGAACAATTCAAGCACTTATTTAAAGGGAGTTATTCAAAGGAGAAACCTTTTCACTATTGACTTTAATTCGTATATGTTTTATATTTAAAAGACCTTCATTCATGAAATAATAATAATAAATAATTATTAAGTTTATTTCGAAAACACGCTTCATCCCAATTTAAGGCTTGAAGCACGGTACATAGTCAATAGAAATTAAGAGATTAAAAAAAAACAAAACTTTTTCAATTTATTTAAAACACATGCTTTAAAAAAGAAAGATGTTTGGTCGTATGGATGAGCAAGCGGCTTTAACAACCTTTAACAAAAGAATCTATATTAAAGATGACCGTTGCAGCTTAACATCCCTATTATCAATTCATTGTAAGTTTAAAAAAAAAAAACAGTAATTTTTTGTACAAATTTGATCTGCATATTTAGAGCTGAAGGTAAAATAACTGGTCATATACATGTTAGAAACACTATCATACCAGCATCCTGTCAGCTTGGTTGATGTATTCTGTATATGCCTGACGTGCTTGCTCCTTTTCACCTAGTGTTGCATACAGGCTGGGGGGGGGGGGGGGGGGTGGGTTAAAATTTTTTTTATAAACATATTTAAGACTAATGTTTTTTTATGTCATGAAGGAAGTATTAAAATTAAACATAAATAAATAAATTAATCTCAACCTAGCATGACATTTATGCCACCAAATAATGTTATTGAAATCAAGAGAGTAAAGCAAATGATAGATAAAGTAGAAGCTTGTGTATACAAACTGGCTGGTAGTTTTTATATTGATTTAAAGTTTTAAAAAACAAAAAACAAAAAAAAAAACAGTTAATGAGCCTTAACGGCAACAAACACAAACAAAATTTGAAAAGGAAACAGGTGTGTGGCCATAATTTATGAGATACAACTGAAAAAAGGGTTGGTGGGGTGTGAATTTTATTATTAGTTTCACACATCGGGCAGGTTACAAAGGCCAATTGCACAAACAATTTTTTAAGAAAAACCATTTACTTAACAGCATAATACAAAGAATAAATGGCTTGTAAACTTGGGGCACATTAATATATACTTGTGTATCATTTATTTCGTTTTGTTTTTAAAGAAAAAAATTAACAGCCAAAAAATAGTATTTATGAATAGAAAGTGCAGTAAAAGGATATTATTTTACTGACTTGGCTAACTTGAACAATGCAATTTCCTCTGCATCACCAAGGCAATGGGCCTTCCAGAAACACTTTTTGGCTTCCTGGAGTCTTTCTACTTTTTGGTAACATTCACCAAGAGCTATAACCATTCTTGAGTCATTTGGTCTGAAATGAGAATTTAGAGAATAAAAGGGGAGAAAATAAGTATTTCGCCAGAAGAAATGACAAGCAAATAATCTTATTTCACAGCAGGGTAACATTTGGTTTCATTTGATGAAACGTTAAAAATTTATTTTGCTTACTTTAAAGTCTGTGCTTTTCTGTAATAGTATAAAGAATATGAAGGCATCTTAAGTATTTCGTAAGTCTGTCCAAGACCATACCAAGCTCTGTAGTCTCGCTTATCTACCTCTGAACAGTAAAAAATAATGATCCCTTAGATTACATGAAAAAATGTCAAAGCAATTTCTTTTTGCATGAACTTTTAGTCAACAAAAGCTTTTCAAATAAAATAATCTCCCTCATGACTGAGATAATATTTCAACATTTATGGTGTGACATAGTTTTAATCAAACCCATTCATTCTAGCATCTGTTTTATCATAAAAAATGAAATATTAATTTTTATGAATTTATCCAGGTAATGACATTTCTTCTTTAAAAAAAACAAACAACTAAATGATATAACATTATACCAACAAAGGAATACACTGATAACTACAATCAATAATTTTAATAACAAAAGGCAAATACCTATAGATCTACGATAGGCTTGTATAGCAGCTGAAGTATTTTTCATCTCCATGTACTCATGACCCATTAAGGTCCAGGCTGAGATGTAGTTGGAGTTGAGCTTCAAAGCCCTCTGAAAGTAGAGAATTGACTTCTCATGTTGTGAACGCAGAGAGTAATAATTTCCTGTTGAGAAAAAAATAAAAATATTAAAAAAAAAAAAAAAACATTTCACCAGAAAAAAGAAAGAAAAATACACTGGTAATGCTAAACTATGCTGAGATATTGATAACATGTTATAATCATGCGTTTAATTCAATTTAGCGAATTTGAAAGCGATTATTGAGTCATTTTGGTGGCTAGCCCAAAATTAAGTTGTAAAAGCAAACTGAACAGCAAAATTTTGTGCTTCATTCTAGCAGAAGGTTAAAGAAATTTCATTAATAATTTATAAAACTTATCCTACCTATAACACAGCATGTTTCCACACAGTATTTATTGACAGTGCAGCATTTGTGAGCAAGATGTGCCAGCTCACTTTTTTTCTCCTGAAAATATTAAAACAATCAAAAGTTCAAAAGGATCTTAGCATATTGCTATAAAAATATTTTCATGATGTCAAATGCAGATCTGTATGTCATAGATTTAATTGTATAAAAACTTTGCTTACTTTTACATACAGCAAATTAGAGTAAATATCCATATTCTCTATCCTATATGGGTCCATTACTTCCAAAGATTTAAATGTCTGAACAGCCAAATCAACATCTGTCGACAGATTCAAAAAGCAACAACAAATTAGCTAGTATATAATAAAAGTTGCTATTGTAACATGTCATATAAAATATACAAACTATCTGATCAAGTTATTTAAACAATTATAAATGTCTTATTAGTTAATAAAATTATTTCAAAAGTTGATGAGCTAGCTACTTGTAAATAAAATCTCAGGTGCTCTAAATGCATAACATTCATTGAGGGGTTACGCATAACAAAACTTAAGAGCAAACAAAAATTTGTTACTGTCTAAAATTAACTCTTAGTTAACCAGAGTATATGATGAGGATCGTACATATTTGTAATCAATCATCCTCTGCTATCTATTAAAACCACTTTAGAAATGGTCAATGTCTGGAATTTAGCAGTTTTTACCTCTCATATCATGATATGTCACAGCTACTTGAGCCACTATATACGAACTTTCCCCAAAGCCCCGGTCCATAAAAGTTCTGTAAATGGAAAGAGCATCCTCATGCAGTTGAAGCTCCATGTAAACTTTAGCCATAAACAATGATCGTATCCAGTGCTGAGGTAGTTGGAGAGACAGCAGCTGAAAAGAAAGCCACAACACAATTTATAAAAATATAATTTTTAAGGACTTATACTTAAAAGGTCAAAGAAATTAAAGACATGAAAAATGTGCATAGATTTTATGTTGGAATAAAAAAAACTGATGAGTTAGAAAACATTTTAACATACACTTTTACAAATCTTTGGTCTGATTGTGTTCACCTCTAATCTTACCTGTCCCAATCTGCATCACATTTTCTATGTAGACATATTTCTTTCTTTAATAAATTAATCTTTTATTTACATGAATTCCAGCCATTTGATCTATGACTATTATCTTAAAATGACTTACTGATTCTTTGTCAGCAATATGCCTTGCAAGTTCCATCCAAGCTGCCCAGTTTAAAGGTTCTTTAGTAACAGACTCCACAAATATTTCTATTGCCATATAATGAAGGTCTAATTTTGCCAAAACAACTCCATACCTATACAAATTGGTAAAAAATAACAAGTGTTATTGAAAATGGAAAGCAATATTTCATTTGAGTCAGATATCTTGATTCAAAATTTTATTCTGCATAGCTTTCATCATGTGTTTGAACAAGAACTTGTATCTATGTGATATTTTTTACTAAAGGAATGTAATTTTTGTTTACATAAGCAAATATAAAACCAATACGGTATGCCGAGTTGAACTGAAAGAAGAATCAATTTTTTAAAATTATACTCACAAATACAACCCAAAACCATCTAGTTCTTTTTTGCTGTGCTTTTCAGACAACTCAGACTGAAGAATTTTCAATATCTCATTATCAAATACTTCAGATTGTGCTGCAAGAACAAAAATGAATCAGTTAACATAAAACACATATAAATATATTCAAAAGTAAGTTCATTTGGAATACAGTGACACTTTGTTCTGCTATCCTGCTAAATTTCCTTGAATTCAGATGTTTTCAGGTGGATGTTTCACAACCAATTTGTCAGCAAAAGTAGGATTCCTCCATTTCAGCAACTAATTTCTGTAAGTTTGTTTAGTTAGGGGAATTTCCCCATTACATATAAAATAAAACGCTTTCAGTGTTATTAGTGTCTCACATCTTTTGTACTATAATAAAGCATAATTTTTAAAGCATGTTCAAATTAAAATGAGATCAAAATTACTATCTAAAATAAAAATGTAATAAATAGTTTATTTACCATTAGAATCAGGCATGTTGTCAGCTTTTCTTTTTTGATCAGACATATAAAGTGAATATAGACGAAGGAAATAAGGTTTCGGACTGTTGCATTCACGCAGTACATGTACAGCTCTGTCAAACTCTTTGACATCAAAATAGCTTTTAGCAAGGACATAACTGTCATAATCTGTCCAAAATTCCTGTTACAAGTAATAAATAAGCTTTTTAATAATGGAAAGTGATGCTATCTATTTTTGAAAATGACATCAATTAACATAATATTTTTGGACATAAAGCAAATTTTTATGCACACACAGAGGGCATTGAAATTTAGATGAAATTTAATAGAGTTGGTTGAAGGGGATGGGGGGGAGGGGGGGGGTTATATTTTACAATTAAAAAATATTATGTTTGCAATATTTGCACAAAAACAAACTTGTTTATTTTATTTATATAATATTGTGGTAGATCCAAGATTTCCAAATTTTATTCAAACTACTGATACTTATACTCCAAACCCAGACTTTTTTTATATGCCTCTATTTCACTTATGCCATTGCATTAATCCCGCTACGACACTAGTTGTATTTTTTTTTAGATAAAAAGCTTTGCATTGACCAAACAATTACACATTAACTTTAAGGTTAACATGAATAACTTACATCAGGTTCATCAACTTGTTGTAGTGATCTAGAATCCACTTTTACAACTAAAGCTCTTGACATCTCTGCAGACCTGATCGGAATGAAAATTTCAAGTTCATTAGTTAGATAATCTAATTTCAATTTTCTCAGGCCCATTGATGAATTGTGATATGATGAATTATTGTTTTTTTTAAAAAAGGTTAGAAAATATAACAGTTTTTTAGAAATGCCTTAACAAAAAAAAAATTGTCATTAATGGCTATAAATATAATGCAACAAATGCTAACCAAACCTAAAAGTAAAATACATCTTGTAAATTTAATTTAACTTAACGCTTTTAAGTGACGCAGGCCATGCAGTTTGTTGCATGAAAAAAAATATTAAATAAAGGTCGCAAGCATCACTCTTTGATGTTTTTGGAATCCTACTACGTCTTTTTTCTTTTGACCGGGCCCGTCTTTTGCATGGCCAGCTGTTTTGTGCTGTTTCTCTGGTCAGCTGTTTATGCCACCACACTGAAATTCTGATGATGTCATTCTTTGATATATTGACATAATGCCATCATGTGTCGGTGATCAACTTGTACCGCATGCAATGGGGGAGGGAGGGAGGCCGGGGGGTAATATCGAGTATAGTGTTACAACTATCAGCTAAAGATTGTCAATCTACTAAATTTTGTTGATGGGCCACAACAGAGTGTTCATAGATTCCCTGTCTGATTTGGTATATGTTTGCATAAACAAGCCTTCTGTCCGATACAATACACAAGGCTGTAAGGCTATATCTTTCTATGCACTCCTGTAACGTGATCACACGTTGGTATGGCACTTAAATGACAACAAG
Source organism: Lymnaea stagnalis (assembly GCA_964033795.1). NCBI lineage: Eukaryota > Metazoa > Mollusca > Gastropoda > Lymnaeidae > Lymnaea > Lymnaea stagnalis. The sequence continues at coordinate 719,751 of CAXITT010000064.1, forward strand.
AAAACAGTGCCAACTCTCTCTTTATATGGCATTGAAAACCCTGTAACCTCCTCTCCACTGTACTATTAATGGACATAATTAAAAGAGTAAGCATTTAATTAGCGCTTCAAACCGGAACATGACTTTTTAAAATAAAAATGTCACTGTTCTTTCTCATCTTTTTTCTGAGGCTGCATGCAACACAGAACTGGGTCCTGGGCCACCCTTTCACTCTGGGAATATGTGCACCTCAAAGTCTTTTCCGTAGCCTGGTACAGGAAGGTATTGCTATAAGTTATACCGGATGTAACTATTGTTTCATAAGTCTTTGTTATAAATTGAATGGTAGTATCTTCTCTGTTTATGGGTTTTTGTACAATGTCATCTCTTTTACTGAATCCAGCAACTGCCTGTTCCTAGCTATCAGTGGCTATTTCTTGGACACAATGGGAGTCGCTTAGTCACTTCCTTGTTTGGTCACGTGATGTGAGTAAGCCATCACTAGGCTGCTACACACAACAAAAGATACTTCATCAGTGCTTCCCCAATGTCGTGTTACTAAAAATTTTACCTTTCGAAATATTCTGGAATACATGCGTTTTTTAAATGAAATACATAAATGTGACAATAAATATACTTCAGTTATGATTAAAGGAAGAAAGTTATTTCAAGAACAATTTGTGAGCGATATTCGATGGGAACTATCAATACTATTATCGGCAGGATGTTGTTGAGCTCCGTGCGTGCTCATGACGTCATTTGCGTTTTTATTCAATATTGATGCAGGAGTCATTCCCCTTTGTTTATTTTATTGTTAATTTTCATTGGACGAAATGTAGTGTAGTTGTAGTGTGTATCGGGCTACTGTTGTCAAGCACTAGTGTGTTGTATACAGCCTACCGGAAGTCTTACTTGTTTTTACTCACATCACGTGACAAATCAATCGACTAAGCGACTCTCATTGACAATTGGTTGACGAAGACGAAGGCAGTTCAATGCACTCACTCTCAGTACGGCATATTATAGAAAATGAGAAGTCAATCTTTTTTTGTTACCCTTGAGCCCACAGATATTTCTCAAAATAACTGGTTTAAAAAAAATGCACCCAGTTTACAAGTGACTAACTTAGACTTAGATGTTAAATTTAAATTAATGAAATTTAATGATCACTTGTCAATGGCGTATAATTTATAGCGCTAAAATATGAGATTATCCAATTTTCATATTGATTATATCCAAAGTCTTACCATTTTGCTGCATGTACTAGTCTTCTTTCATAACATTCTCTTTGTGCAATAATTAAATCAGACTTCACCTGCTTCAAATCAAGGGATGGTACATCCACCATTTTTGATTTAGCGGTTGAAAAAGGGACTGCTAGTTGTTGATATTCCCTACATTTTAAAACCCATAAAAGCCTAAGTGAAACAATAAAAAAAATTAAAAAATTATAAATAATGTTTTTATTATAAATAAAGTGTTTTTAAAAGATTTTTATATAAATAAAACATGTACTTCAGTAATAATAATAATAATTCACAATTAGTAGATCCCGGTTTAGGAAGTTCACTTTGCGCATGCGTGATTTGGCGTTCTCAGCAACAGAAACATTCCTTTATGAACTTTATATTTGAAAACATTAGCAAAAGAGCTAAAGAGAAACAAACAAAAAATGTACCGTAAAGAAAAACCAATTACACTAAAGGGATCGACTTCAGCTCTTTGCAACAATCTCTCAGTGTTTCTTATGCCAGATAGGAAGCAAATTAGCTACGCTGTTGTGCACAGAGCCTTAGTCAATATAGCTTGTGCGTCAACTGACGGAACATCAGTGGTCGGACGTCAAGTTATATGCAAAGAGCCGTCAGCAACTCAAGGTCTTCCTTTTGTTTTACAGGTACTTTAATTAAATGGGAATCGCGTTATTACGTGCTAAAATACTGCAAGTTTTTGGGGCTCACATTAATCCCCCAAATCTCCACCAACGTTTATTACACTTTCCCTTGCCTTACCACCCACTTCATGTGACCATTTGGTGTGGAGTGACATAACTTCAGCTCAAATTTGGCTACCTTAGCATGCACAGTGGGGGCTGCAAGAGCAGTGCCAACTCCATAAAATTGCTGGTTTGCACAGTGAGGAGATTTACTGACCGCCCATTTTCAAAAAATAGTGTGACTATTTTTGTTTGAGCTGCAATGGTGCATTGTAATCTCCCAAGTTTAATGTCTGAAATAAATAAATAATAATAATACAATTTTCACAGATAAAAAAAAATTATTTTTTTCAAATGGATTGGAAGGTTACTTTTTGTTCACCCTGTATTAAGTTAATATTAAGCTTTTGGCCTATGCAGCGTAGAGTGCCATCTTACCATTCAAATGACACTGGAACCTAGATGAAGTCAGTCTTCTATGTTTGAGATAATATCAACATGGAGAACTTCTGCCTATGGTGGACAATTCAATTCATTGTGACTTCACAGACAAGGTCCACTGTTCAATTTGGAGACTGCATGATAAGTTTCCTGGTCCATGTGAAAGGATCAAATGTTTTTAATTCAAGGGGGAACTAACCTCAGATTTTTCACTTAGTTATAATAGTAATTACTTACCTTTACACCACGTATCCCAAATAGTAGCCTCTAAAAGTGTTATTAACAATAAAATATATAACTAAATTACCTACAATTAATCACATTCACAAACAAATGTTCAAAGGACAAGACATATTTACATAATAATAATAGTTGGCACTTGGCAATAGATTAAGATTAATTATAATTGACCCTTTTGTCTTTGCATATCTGTGCAACCCTGTTTAATTTGTAGTTATTTGTTGTTATGTATTTCCAGTTCAGATGAATGGTTAATATTAATTAGTCTATTTGATAGTATTAATTAAGTTAATGCTATGCCATGCTATGCTATTTTACCAAACATCCTATTACACAAAAAAATTGTTAAATTTACTATGTAATTCTTGTTTCAAAATTATAGTCTAAATGGGTTTGTTTACCCTCAAGGACAGTTATAGTACTGACTTCATCTAGAGGCATACAAGTAAGAAATATTTTATTTTAAAGCGTTAATTAACTAGTCTGTGTTTTTAAGCACTGTTCACATCTTATTTAATGTTGTGAAAATTCATTGATTTTCCATTATGCAAGAGAGCTAGACACTGGTCATTTTTTAAACACATAGACATCACCAAATGAAAGAGTATCAGACATAGCAATGGGAGATTGTAATATCACCACTGGACTAACAATCCAGACAAATCTTTTATTTAATTATTTAAACATAATAAGGAATGTAAATAATTTTGTGTAAACTTTGTATTTTTCAGATTTTTGAGCCTGATGGTTCAGCATTAGTACATTGGCATTCTCTGAGTGATTCAAGTGGTAATGTAGATTTTATCAGAGCTTAGACTGGATATGTTAAAGAAATAATAGTTAAGGAATTAAAATTCTCCAGAAATGAGATATAAGACCACATTTTTCTGTTAGACATTTTACATCCCCTTATATTTAAGACAACTTCACTGGCTTCATTATGTCTTCGGTGGTAAGTCTTAATATAAATAAGGGGCATAATCTTTTCTTTATAAAGAAAAAGACTATAGTGTCTTTTAAATCCTTCTATAAGTGCATGCAGTAAAGAAAAGACACCAAAGCCTAGTATTAAAGTCCGAACAGGTATGAGTTGCATCATGAGATTAAAACACTATTGAGTTTGAAGTGGTCTAAGTATTCACAATGGGTATTTTTCTCAGCATGAGGAACAATGGTATCATCCAAAAGGTGAAGGCTAAGACTAGCTTAATCTGGACATTCTAACCTCACCACTTGGGCTCATTCACAAGATAATCATGAATTAATACATCATTTTATCCTGTTAGTTGAAGGAGAATATTGAAACCAAGTCTTTCAATTAGCAAGATGCATTGTCTGGTGGATAGATCCAGTTTGGGAAATACAATTTGAACCTATTTATTGCATAATAGTACAGCTGCAAAAATAGCCAGGGGCATACAATAATATCAGGAGCTTGCTACGAGTAAAGTACAAGAGGTTGTAACACATATTTGAAAATCTTCTGAAGCTTCCTGATATTTTTGGTTTACTTTTAACATAAAAAAAGTAATGTGTAAGAAAACAAACAATTTATCCCTTTTCAAATGTTCTTTATGTATTCTTTTTATAATTTCTGTTACTTTTTTATGATATTATACAACACATTTCCATTAGGGTTAACCACATTTTGTGAAAGATAGCAAATAGATCATATGTCATGCTGTAATTTTTTTATGTAGCTTTCATAAGAAAGCAAGTAAAATTCTCTACACTAAATAAAAATCATGAAATTCTACCACTAACTAAAATTAAATGAAGAAATGATTCATTAATAAGTTGCAAGATTTTGGTTTGTTTCTTGTACACAAAGCAAACCTAATCTCTGGTTCTAAATTTCATACTTCAGTATTTCTGATACTGCCTTTTCTTTTTTTTTTACTTTTTTAAAACAGATGAAATTTAGGCAGGAAATTTCATTATTAAAATGTAGTCACTAGACCAGTTTCTAATCCACAATAACATAAGCATGCACATTTATTCAAATGCTTACTTGCTTTTCACCACACTTCCTCTAGAGCTCCATTTTGCTACATTTGTCAGTTGACGATTGAGTTTTCCTGCACTGGTTCTAGAGGCATAACTGTCTTGATGTAAACAATACTAAAAAAAAAAGAAAAATTTGTTTTGGCTACATAACGTTACTCTTTTATGTATAATTGAAAGCTTATTATACTTTTTAACTTTACTGAGCAAAATTGTCAGGAAGTGACTTTTTGAGATCATTTTAATTAATGTGTCATACACTCTGAAATAATTTCTCCATATTTTGCAGATCAAGCTCACCTGGCTCGAGGTATTGCAGGAGTTGGAGAGCAATTTCTTTGTGTGGGTTAGTTAAACCATTATTACATGTTTGCTATAACATTTTATGGACCCTGCAGCTGGGTAATGAAATAGATTTTAAAATAACAATATTTTCACCAAATAATTAGATCAAACTTTCTTTTGACAGGCACTGAGAAAGGATCTATATTAGTGTTTAATCTGCCACCCAAAGGCCCAAATGTCACACTAGAGGATACACTAACAGGTAGAATATAAAAAAATATGTTAATTCTTTTAAGTGTTTATTGTTTATTTGGAGGATTGGATGTTCATTTTTTTTATAAAGTTATTGAGAAGATGTATTTAATTTGTAATTGAAAAAATCATTTTCTCCAGATTGAAACTAAAACAGGTGGAAAAAAAAAACAACAACTTGAGAGTAGAAATGATACTCATCTAAAACTCTGATGTTGTAACATTTAAGATATGTATTTTGCTATTTGGTGCGAGTTTTGCTGGATGCCATATATTTGTGAATATAGATATGTATTCTGTCATATCTTGTTTAACAAAAAAATACACATGAAATATACAAGTCTATGTTATCAGGTTTTTTTTGTCTTTGGTGACATAGAGGCAGAAGTCTTGCTACAACCAAAGCAACCTAGATAATTGTTTAAATGGAAATGTATAAGATTTTTATTGAAAATTTCCACCTATTTTACTTTGAAGAGTGTCTCCCCAGGTCATAAATCTCCTGTAACAGACCTTGCGTCAGAAAAAGACACACTCGTCAGTGCTGATGGGTTGGGATATATAATAGTGTGGAAGGCAAAGGGCTCGAGTTTTACTCAAGTTTCAAGTATGAGAGGGGATGGGTGAGTCAAGACGTATTAATATTGTCTTGATATAGAGTGGTTTAAAGTACGGTACTTGTTGTAACACTTTTTCAATGATTACTCTCTGAGTATGTAAATAATATTTAATAGTTAATGCACACAAAATACGCAGCTCCCTTTTCAAATCTAATTTAAAATAAATGTCTGCAGTTTATATTTTTTAGATGATTAAGTGGTGGTAAAATGATAATTTATGCTATAATTCAGTATCAGATTTTTATTAATTTAAACATTTGAAAAAAAATTTAATTGAAATATAATACTAATAATAGTGATGAAATTAAACTTATAATATGTACTATAATAAAGACTGCATGTTTTGTTTTAAAATTTTAATTCATGAGCCAAAAGATGGTTCTTATTTGAGCTCAGTAAGTTTTTGGCTCTATCAGTTGAATAGTTTATAGTCTTGGCGGCTTCAACTGGTTTCTAACAGTGATAAAATATTAAAACTTATCTGACATTTTATTTATTTGAATTATTATGTTATAACAATAAGTTTAATCATCCAAACAGATGGGCTTGCAACAGTTTAGCAATATGGAAAGGGATAGTTGTTGGTGGCTATGCTTCGGGTCACCTTCGGGTGTACAACGGCAACACTGGTGTTATTGGTGCTGAGGTCGCAGCTCACGCTAGGGCCATAAATGCCATTGATGTTTCCAGGGAGAGTGGAATGGTGGGTAATTCAATGTACAGGACATATACAATTTCAGTTTTCAGAAAAATTCACTTATAGTGGGATTTTTTTAAATGGAAAATATAAAGACAGTTGGAGCGTTTACCGAAATAACAAGGAAAACTGCAGTTATAGTTCCTGTCTTAGTTGAAGGTATTATGTGTTTATGTCCCTTTGGCTACCCAACAAAACCTTTCATAGCTAGTCTTATACTTAAACTTAAAGTATGATCTTATGAGGTTGAAAAACATACTGACTTTTAGAGTTACCATAGAAACTGGAGTTAATTTAAACATCTTAGTAGGCTAAATAAAAAAAAACACTGTTGCAGTTCACATCTTATTTAATGTTGTTCACTAAAAAACTTTCACAAAGTATAACTCATCATCGCTATGATTCTGTTATTAATATTATCAACTTTGCAGCTGATCTCAGTTAGTGATGACACTTTCTTCAGATTATGGCAGCTAAGACCAATGAATGTACCACAGGTAAAGATAACTTTATTGATTTTTTTCCTTATAATTAATTCAAGTATCATATTGTGTTTCCTAGTGCGATTCACTTTTGCCTTATTTAAATTGAATGAATTTACTTGTTATATTTCCTTCAACCTGAAGATAAACGCTCAAGACATATTATTGACAGACATGAAGACACATAACCTATAGTGAATTTAAGTAAGTCTTATGCAATCTGTGCCCCCCCCCCCCCCTTTTCCTCACTTGTAAAACATGCTCAAACGTCATCTCAAAGCCCCTCACTTAATTTGATACTATGACCCCTACCTGAAAAAAATTTAAGTAAGTCTTATGCCATCTGTGCCCCCCCCCCCCCCTTTTCCTCACTTGTAAAACATGCTCAAACGTCATCTCAAAGCCCCTCACTTAATTTGATACTATGACCCCTACCTGAAAATTGATGGGTTTTGACTAACATAATCAATATCTTTAAATTCTTACAATATCATTATGAGTAATTTCTTTGATTGCTAACATGGCAGATTGAGTTTCGTCACAGTGAGTGTGTGTCAGACTTACAACTCGTTGGAGGTCAGTTTGTTGACGACCAAGGGAGAGTGCTGTGCGTCACTGGGTATGATAGCGCTGATATCAATTTCTATATCAGAGCCTGAGAAAGTTGACCACACTGAATGCTGAGTTGGAAATCAACAGTCTCTTCAAGTCCAATGATTTAAATACTTGCAGTTTTATCATTCCTATTTAATGATTAATGAGATTTATCCTGGAAAGAACAGCAATCCTGTGATAAGAGTGAGTTTAATAACGAGAAAGTGAGATAGTATGGGTCATAATTTGCAAATAAATATATGATAATCATGAATTTATATGTCAATAAGTATGACATTTAGCAAGAGCCTATATAAATAAATAATGTATATGTAAGTTTAAGCTGCACTGTAAATCAAAACATTTTCAAAAAATTACAATAAGTTCTGCAGTCCATAGATTTATAAATATGTTCACATTTTTTATTCTTCACTCATTGCACAATGTATTAAAAAGTTTGTGTCTGTGGGGGGTTGGTGGGGGGGGGGGGAAGAATGCTGTATGTCTTAAAGTTAATTATTGAAATGAATTTATTTTCATCAAAATGAGAATATTTTACAATATGTGACAGGAGACTTTTCTTGCCCATGTTTAATTAATTAACTTACAGTGTAGAGAGGCTACACATTAGCTTACAATGTGATGAGGCTACAAATTAGCTTACAATGTAATGAGGCTACAAATTAGCTTACAATGTGATGAGGCTACAAATTAGCTTACAATGTGATGAGGTGCCAAATTAGCTTACAAAGTTATGAGGTGACAACTTAATTTCTCTAGAACTGTCTCTAGTCATTTTTTTTTTACATTTTGGTAAAGTTTTATTCCCAGCCAACACATTATCATTGCCTTCATTTGGAACATTCCTTAACGTCCAATGCTTTCACTTCAAAACAAAACAACAAAAATTGAAGAAAGAATTTTTGTGGCTTAACACTAAAAGTCAACCCCCTGGAAATTTGGTCAGATCCTCAATTTGTATTGCAGGTGACAGTCAAGCTTGACATTCTGGTAATCCAAGCTCCTAGGTTTGTTTGCTTGAAGGGTTAGGCAGGTGTTATCAAATTGTTATTGATGGCTCTGTGTCATCTCCAATGTACGTCTTGCCATGCACTGCCCCAGACACGACACTTAATTTACCTGTGTTAAGAAAAAAGATTATCTCAGTTCATTAATATATTGGATATAAAGGGAAATTGAAATATTTCCTTGCACGTCATTGAACATTGTCTTCTGCAGGCTCTCTGGTGTCCATCTTTCTAATAACTTAATGCCAACGTGTTTTATTTTACCTGTAAGTGTACAGTATTTTATCACTACAGGAAATTGACAAACCATTCATTACCAGGTCATTTAACTAGCTACCTGTAGGTAAGAGACATATATGTTAGTGTTGATCATTTACAGATTATGCTCATTGGAAAAATGCAGCAAATCAGTTCAACCCTGATACTTCTTTCAATAATTTATAGATAATGTTTGGCAAGATCTTTGTTATATTTTGGGGGGATGAAATAGCCTTAATTTGACCAAACTCATTGAATTCCCCAAATGAAATACATGTACCATGGCACTCCTCTAAAGAAGCAAGACTATCCAGCAAAGAAAATATACTCTATAAATTAAAATTTATATTTCCTAAAAAAATAAATGATAAAAATATTGCAGTTTTATTTCATGCACAAAGATTGCAACAGACATTGCCAGGAGACATAGTATTTAGGCATCTTGTTCACAATTTGTTTGGCATGCATATACAGTCAGCAAATACAGTTAACCTTTGATTTTGTTCATATTTCAATTGTGAATTGTTATGCCACGCTAGTCATGATAGACAAAGAATGATCTAGGCTAGTAGTCTCCATTTTTTACCAGATCACAAATACCCTGGTGCATTTCATTATAGAGCCAATCAAATATCCCATTGTGCACTTCATTATATAACCAATCAAATATCCCACCGTGCACTTCATTATGTAGCCAGATCTCTCGTCAGCCAAACTCTGCTGTCACACAGTTATTAAAATATGGAATCAATTTCGAGACAATGACGTGGGGGTACATTTAATTATCTTCACCCTTTACTTATCTTCACCCCTTACTTGGGCTAAGAATACCTTCATACCTCACCACTTACTGGGGCCGAGAGCACCTTCATACCCCAGCACTTACTGGGGCTGAGAGTACCTTCATACCTCACCACTTACTGGGGCTGAGAGTACCTTCATACCTCACACCTTACTGGGGCTGAGAGTACCTTCATATCTCACCACTTACTTCTTTCTGGGACTGGGAGCAACTCCATAAACTTACTTCTTTCCGGGACTGGGAGCACTTCCATACGCTCACCACTTAATTGGGACTGGGAGCACTTCCATACTCTCACCACTTAATTGGGACTGGGAGCACTTCCATACTCTCACCACTTACTTGGGACTGGGAGCACCTTTTCGAGTTAAACCTCTGACTGCATTCATTGGCTTTTATTCGCCGTGTGACTGTGCTTAGTGTGGTGTGTCCCCAGCTGTAGACACCATTAACGTCCCGTGTCATTGTGTCAGCAATCACCTGGTAGGTGTTTATAGATTCCATTCAGTGTTGTATATTTATGTTGACAAACGTGATATTATACAGACCCCCGACCAATTCACTCGCCTCACGATCTATTCATTGGCGGCAACAATCAAGTTGAACCAATCCTATCACCACACCTAATGACAGTGATGATCAATTCTGATTGTTTCATTTTATTGTACACTTATTTTCATTGCTGTATAAATTTGTTGTTTTTCCCGCTTGTATTGATTTGTTGTTTGTATGATGAATAATATCATAATCTATTGTTTACAAAAGGAAGATTTAATAAAACTTGTTTTTAGCAAATTTTTAATTTCAATGCCGTCCAGTGTTACATTTTTCTTCTTCTTTTAGTACCGGTATTTTTAGAAATTAAAATTGAACATATTGAATTAAAAAAACATTCTGTTTATTTTCATTCGTTTTTTTTCCAATGAGGTTCGTAAATGTGTGTAAGTATGACTAGTGGTGAGGGTATGGCAGTGCTCCCAGTTCGGCAACCAACGGAAATGCGTCTTATAAAGTAGACTTGTACTTAGCAATTAGCAAGCAAAATGTGTTAGAAATCCTACGTTGTCGCAATGTTACCAAACGGTCAACGAGCCAAGCCTTAAATAAACTCTAAAGTGAACGTTTCTCCGTGGCACAGAGAAATACCGGTAGCGAAATTTAGAACTAGTTCAGTACACATTCTCGGGTGATAACACATACACTTAAACAAAAATAAACTCAAATCCAAATATAACTCTTGAATATTTATATATATATATATATATATATATATATATATATATATATATATAGAGAGAGAGATGCGCGTCTCTTTTGTGAGACTCACAGTACTGACAGTGACACTTGATTGACGAAGGTGATCGAGGATGCCCACCGAACGCTACCTATAGAGAAAGTGCTGGAGGGGTCGAGGGAATTTTAAAAAATCTAAATTTCAAATCCACGGATACATTTAGGCGCATACCTTAATTTAGTTTTGCAGCATTCTACACTTATTCTGAGGACAACAGAATAAATGCAAGTGAAATTTAGGTTACCTGAACCTAGCTTTTATTTATGCAAATACTTTTATTTTAGTAGTTACCAAATAGTAAGATTGGTTTTTAAATTTGTATTTAGGATTTGAGATGACTAATTTAAATATATTTTTTTAAAAGCAGTCCATGAGGTGGACCGCCTGTACACTGAAAAGGCGCATACTCATACAGTCACAAAAATGTGATTGTATAGGCCCTATATATTTCAGATGTGTGTTTATGCCAAGAATGAAAATAATTGCCAATGGGAGGGAGAAATCAGTTCAGTTGTGCACCCGGCGGGCCACAATTAACATCCGGTGAGCCATAATTAACCTTCGGTTGGCCACACTATTTATCTTTGAGGGTCGCATCTTGCCCGCGGGCTGGCCATCCCTGCACCAGAGTTTCTAGCTGTAGCTAAAGGATACAATTTTTAATGAAAAGGTAGCTATCGTAATTCAAATCTCATCTGCATAATTAATGCAAATATATAATATATATATATATATATATATATTATTGTATTTCTTTCTCCAGAGTTAATTTAAATGAAGCTCAATTTCTATTTTGAAATAAGATAATCCCCTATATCGGTAGTTTAAATAATATATTAAAAATGACAAAAACAATGATGGTCCCTTTGAAGGAAATAAATAATGCAATTTTTTTTTTTTTAGTGGGGATTTTTAAAATAATCAACTTTACAAACTGAATTCCTTCTGCATTGATCATCTCGTGTTGAAACCAGCCAATTTGACAGCTCATCTTGCCATAATTCTTTGAAGAGCCTCCGATTTTCAGGTGGGGATGGTTTAGCTGTGACAGCGATGATTGACAAGGTATGGAAGGACTGGACTCGACTGCTTTGTCTGCTGGTGACGAGCGGGTCACGGACGTGACGGAGTATTCATTTTGTGGGTCCTGTCCCTCGGCTTTGATCTTCTCCATACATTCCTTGTCTATCACAAAAAAGGGGCTAATGTTTATTTGGGGTGTTGATTACTCATACGCTGGGACTCTTTCTTTAACAGGAGTAGAAATAGGAATAAAAATTCAGGACACATTTTAAAAGAAAATTGTCGTCTCGGTTTAAGCTGGATTTGTAATGCTTTTCGAATTGTATTGAAGAGCGTGGCACCGTATAATTTATAATAATTCGGGGGATGATTCTTGAAGACAAGACAAATGAACGTTAAAATTGTGCTGGTTTAAGGGGGAAAAAAAGATAGAATGCCTGTTTTAAAAATGTTAGAGTAAGTGGATGTCTTATTATTTTATTTTTTTTTTAATCCCGTTGCTAAAAAGGGGTCTACCAGACAAAAAAGTGACAGTGTAAATGGACAGTCTAAATATACCATGTCTATTATGCTACCTATTCCTTTAAAGATAGATCAAATGAATTAATAAAGGCCTACCAATTTTAAAAAAAATCTTTTGACGTTTTCTCCTTTCAAATTAAAGACTTTCTGTTAATCAAGCGTTATTTTTGTAGGCGTAAATTGGCGCAGGGGTGGGGGGAGATATGTCGTGCTACCATACATTTTGTGATGAAACCTTGGATGCATTTCCGTATGTCTAAAAAAAGAGACTCAGATCGCCCTTTAGGTGTGCTAGTAGCACCGAACGAACGTTTCATCAAACGGTGAATGTGTCACCAGCAAGAACTTTCGGTAAACTCTTGGCGTTTGAATTATTTACTTTCTACTCCGAAACATTTCTATAAACATTTCTATAAGCATTTCTATAAACATTTCTATAAACTTTTCTACAAACATTTCTATAAACATTTCTAAAAAATTTTCTATAAACATTTCTATAAAATTTCTATAAGCATTTATATAAACATTTTTATAAACTTTTCTATATAACATTTCTATAAACTTTTCTATAAAATTTTCTATAAACATTTCTATAAACATTTCTATAAACTTTTCTATAAACTTTTCTATAAACATTTATATAAACATTTCTATAAACTTTTCAATAAACATTTCTATAAAAAATTCTATAAACTTTTCTATAAACATTTCTATAAACATTTCTATAAATTTTTCTATTAACATTTCTATAAACATTTCTATAAACTTTTCTATAAACATGTCTATAAACATTTCTATAAACATTTCTATAAACATTTCTATAAACTTTTCTATAAACTTTTCTATAATTATTTCTATAAACATTTCTATAAACTTTTCTATAAACATTTCTGTAAACTTTTCTATAAGCATTTCTATAAACATTTCTATAAGCATTTCTTTAAGCATTTCTATAAACATTTCTATAAGCATTTATATAAACATTTCTATAAACATTTCTATAAAACTTTTCTTTAAACATTTCTATAAACATTTATATAAACTTTTCTATACACGTTTCTATAAACATTTCTATACGCTTTTCTATAAACATTTCTATTAGCATTTCTATAAACATTTCTATAAGCCTTTCTATAAACATTTCTATAAGCATTTCTATAAACATTTCTATAAACTTTTCTATAAACATTTCTGTAAACTTTTCTATAAGCATTTCTATAAACATTTCTATAAGCATTTCTTTAAGCATTTCTATAAACATTTCTATAAGCATTTATATAAACATTTCTATAAACATTTCTATAAAACTTTTCTTTAAACATTTCTATAAACATTTATATAAACTTTTCTATACACGTTTCTATAAACATTTCTATACGCTTTTCTATAAACATTTCTATTAGCATTTCTATAAACATTTCTATAAGCCTTTCTATAAACATTTCTATAAGCATTTCTATAAACATTTATATAAACTTTTCTATACACGTTTCTATAAACATTTCTATAAACTTTTCTATAAACTTTTCTATAAACATTTCTATAAACATTTCTATAAACTTTTCTATCAACATTTCTATAAACTTTTCTATAAGCATTTCGAAAAACATTTCTATAAACTTTTCTTTAAGCATTTCTACAAAAAATTTGTATAAACTTTTCTATACACGTTTCTATAAACATTTCTATAAGCTTTTCTATAAACATTTCTATTAACATTTCTATAAACATTTCTATAAGCCTTTCTATGAACATTTCTATAAGCATTTCTGTAAACATTTCTATAAACTTTTGTATAAACTGCCTTAAACAATTCCAGTCATTTTTTTATATTGAAGTTAATTAATCACACACGTATTCATACTTATTCGAGATTTCCATTGACTAAAATTCTGGTTAAGTATAATCTACTTATTGGTACTCGCAAATATTAAAACAAGTAAAACCATAAACTCGAAACACTATTTTTTTTAAATGTGAAATTAACCCTATACATGAAATTTTGCACAATTGAAATTTCCAAACTTATATTTACTTCATGTTTGACTCAATATCCGCATTGAAAAAAAAAAAAATTACACGTTAACCAACAATTCTTAGTGCGAATTCCTTAAAGCTGAGCTTTCGTATTCGGTCGACATTAATGAGATGAGGCTGAGTCTCTGCTTTCCCATGGTACTTCTAAGCTTAATGAGATGAAGCCGAGTCTCTGCTTTCACATGGTACCTCTAAGCTTAATGAGATGAGGCCGAGTCTCTGCCTTCCCATGGTACTTCTAAGCTTAATGAGATGAGGCCGAGTCTCTGCTGTCCCATGGTACTTCTAAGCGCGTTAAAAGCAATCCTTTGAACTTAGAAGACTCGTCACTGGATGTCATGGAGACATGTGCAGCGCGTTCAGACCTCTGAGAAAAAGTTTACCTTATATACATTTACTTGACCTAGTTCAAAGGCAACATTATTCTCTCGGGCACTTGGCCACTGAAATTTTGAAGAGTGAAACCAAAATATATTAGGATAATATTCTTAAGAAATACCAATAAAATTCTTCCAAATTTTATTTATGAGGCTGTTTCCCGCCTTTTGATATCGTATGCTAAGATCATTCACGGTTAAACAAAAACACTGAAAAAAAAAATTGACCCAACACAGAAAAGGCTAAGAAAAATATTTAGGATTTATTGTTGACGAAAGATAAGGAAAGATAAGATATTATGCTTTTATTGATCCGAATCGGTGGACATTTCTTTTGATGACATTGCATACTATATTGCTTTCTGTTCTGACAGTATTTGTAGGATTTGTTTTAAACTGATCGGCACCTGGAGCAATGCTTGAGGTGAACCATCGTCACTTATGTTGTCAGACTCTTCGAGACGTTAGAGATGAATGATTGCGTGATCAGATTCACCATGTAATGTGTAGGCTCTACAATCTTAGTAGATTCTGTGAACAGAGTTTGGGCTCGTTGTTCGAACGGAAATTTGTTGGGTTTTTTTTGGTCAAGATAATAAATAATTATAAAGAATGTACCTGACTTGTCCTCGGCTGGTTGGTCCCATCATTTGTGTCCAAGAATGACATGTCCTTATCTGGTTGGTCCCACCATTTGTGTCCAAGAATGTACCTGACATGACCTTGGTTGGCTGGTCCCACCACTTGTGTCCAAGAATGTAGCTGACTTGGCCTCGGGTGGTTGGTCCCACCATTTGTCTCCAAGAATGTACCTGACTTGGCTTCGGCTGCTTGGTCCCACCATTTGTGTCCAAGAATGACATGTCCTTAGCTGGTTGGCTCCACCATTTGTGTCCAAGAATGTAGCTGACATGTCCTCGGCTGCCTGGTCCCACCATTTGTGTCCAAGGATGACATGTCCTTAGCTGGTTGGTCCACCATTTGTGTCCAAAAATTTGCTTGACATGTCCTCGGCTGGTTGGTCCCACCATTTGTGTCCAAGATTGTACCTGACTTGTCCTCGGCTTGTTGGTCCCACCATTTGTGTCCAAGATCTCGGATGTGAATATTTGTTGGTTGATGCCAGCGTTGTCCAAAATTCCATTTGAACGTTGTTTCTCGGGATAAAAAAACAACAAACACTATCAACAATCCAAAGCACTTCTAAAACTCTCAACACTTTTTGATTACAAAGGAAAGATAAAGAAAAAACTATGTAAAAAGGTGGGGGGAAAACAACAAGTGTAACCGAGTCGCCCTCAGTGAAGCTTTTAGAAGTACATCATTGAGAGCCACTTCCATGTTAAGATGTGTGTCTGGTCCCTTGTCAGATGCACATCAAGTTTAAGATGTTTGTCTGGTCCCTTGTCAGATGCACATCAAAGTTAGGATGTTTGTCTGGTGTCCCTCGTCAGACAGACATTCTGACTCGGAAGAAAAAAAATTAGATAACTTGACATTTTAGCTGTCTCATTTAAATACTATAAATTATCAAAACATAAAATGTTTCAATAATTGAAGTACTGAAAATAATTTTGGAGTTTTCAGCATATTTTTCTTTATACTTATAGATCTATAGAAATCACAAGTCTAAACATTAAAATTTGAAGATTACGTGGTTTTCTTGCATTCAGTTGTCGATTATGTTGACGCTGTCATTTTCATAATTGATATTAATTGAGCACACTATTTACGCTTGGCATCTTTTGTGCTTTCGATAAAAAGAACCTCTAAATATAAGGATTTTGTCATAAAATCATTTTCTTTTAATAAAAATAAAAATTATCAACCTCGAATAATAAAAATTTTTGTAAGTATTTTTAAAGATCTCCAAATATTCGACCGCTGAATACTCAACTTAAACATCAAGCATTTTGTTAAAGATCCTTCCATGTGCGTAGGGAAATGGCAGGGACTTGAATTTAATATTTATATAGCGCTTATATCCACGCTACTTTAGCATGCTCACAGGGAACTACGGTACTTCACCCCAGCGGAAACATATTTGTGTGCGGTATTTTCATGGCATATGTTAGAATGGCGTATAGTTAATCTATTTCATTTATTCATTAGCCCCGAAAGATGATCACCCACTCCTAACACTGATACAGAAATACAATCAACTTCACATTTTATCGCAGAGATCATGGTGAAAACTTCGGTTTGAAAACAGTCTCTAAGAGTTCCATATCTAATGGTCATAATTTTTGCCGCCCACTCAAACAAAAAAAACAAAAAAAAAAATATAATAAAAAAAAAAACAACTTTTGTTTGCTGATCGAAACTGCCACCCCTACAAATTCAATATACAACCCCCCCCCCCCCCAAAACAAAAAAAAAAAATAAAAAAAAAAAAAAACCATTTTTGTTTTCTGCTCGAAACCCCCTCCCCTTCAAAATCAAGATACAACCCCCCCCCCCCCCGGGAAAACCACTCCATTGCACCACCTTTTTACGCCACTGGATAGCTATAGTACTTTCAACTTGTAAATGCAGAATTCTGATCCAAATGACTTATAGACTTATAGCAGCGGTTCTCAACCTCTGGGTCGCGACCCCTTTTTCGGGGACAAATGGCCCTTTGCATAGGGGTCGCTTTAGATCATCGGGAACACATATATTCTACAATTTTGAAGTAGCAACGAAAATAATATTGCGGTTGGGAGGGGGGGGTGCCACAACATGAGGAACTGTATTAAAGGGTCGCGGCATTAGGAAGGTTGAGAGCCACTGACTTAGAGGCTTTATTGGTCTCACAACGCGGGCGGATACCAATAGACGATAGGAATATCATAGGTGGCTTGTACACCCAGTAAAGGGTGGCGAAGGCGATCAGACAGGGGAGATGTTCCCGGGGAAGAGGGGGGGGCAAGACTAGTCAGGGGTGCCAAAATGTGCCTTGGTGGTATTTTATTGATGAAAATTGTGGGTTTCAGAGTTGAAGGAGGCTTAAAATTGAATCTTGTCCCCCGGCTCGTAACGCTAGCTACGCCTCTGTGTGTGTGTCCAAACCTGTTACAGTTTTGTATGCAAAGACCTTCAGATTAAACCGAACTCTAAGTTGAGCTGAACGAGAATAAAATGTGTTCAATATTATCATTGGGAGGATTTTTGTTTTCTTTTATAAACATTCGCACCCCCCCCCTAAATTTTTTTAGTGTGACTGTAGGCTCATCATTACAAGCTTACGTTGGCCGCTAACCTAATGGGGGGGAGGGGGGGGGGGGGAGGGGGGTGGCGGGATAGGGTTTCCATAGGGACCAATGCGCTAATGGCACCCACCCTCAAAACGAGGCTGACATCGATACGCTCGAGGTAACCCTCCCCCCCCCCCCACTGCCGAGACGAGCTTTTGAGCCCATATGCTGTCGAGATTAAAATGAGCTCCGCGCTAGTTTTCCGCTCGCTTTGTCGATAATTAGAATTCATTATGCCCGGCTGACCCCGCCCCACAGCAATGAACTCCGGATAATGAGGCCATTGAATTGTTAATACACGCACTTGGGTGGGGTTTTTTTTATATTTAATTTCATTCACTGAGCGTTTACCAACGTTCCGAGAGTGTGTTTGGCTAACCCAATCAACGATACAATGATATAATGCGTTTAAGGCGTGAGCCGAAGCCAGTGGCGGATCTTTTTAACAATGTATGGTTGGGTGGGGGTGTTAAATTTATATATATTTTCCCCAGCGTGAGGGCTACCTTAAAATGCCCCCTTCCTCTGATCCGCCGCCACTGAGTAATTTTAACGACAACCATGAGTTGAGTTTGTGTGTGTGTGTGTGTGTATTGCTGGGACCGAATTAGGTGCGCACTGTTCAAAACAGATGACACCAGCCAATCTTAGGCATGTTACCATTGAATCTAACAATAGGCGGTAAGCCTGGGCGGGTAATTTTGAGGACCCATGTCAGGTTTGGGCCATGATACATTACATTAAAGCAGTCAGATGTTTTAGTTGTTTTTTTTTTCCCCGATGGTCGGAAATAACAGGACCAATTTTTTTAATTATTGGTCATTCAGTTATGATTCCAAGCCCCGTTTCAAATTAAAGAAATGAATCGTGCGTTAGAGACCAGTGGAGGCCACGGGGAGTAAGCAGTCCCCCTAATAATGAGACGCGGTGGTAACCGCACCATTTTCTTTGCTAGAGATGTCTCTGTATTCAGAACAGATGATACGCTACGTTCATTAGGATAATGCTTTGTGGATTAAACTCATATTTGTCACCGCACGTGTACTTTAAATTTCGGGTTTAAGTCTTTCATTATTTTATTATGTTTCTAAAGAAAAATTTGCAATTCAAAAGTTCAATTTTAAAATATGATAATATTTTAATCGATTTCAAAACGAGGCTCATGTTTATAATACTGTCCAGCAACAGCCATGACAGACAAAGTAACTACACCATAAAAAAAAAAAAATTTAAAACAAAAGAAAACAATTCTTTTTGTAAGCAAGCTTCCACAAATTGATTTAAGAATCCTCCAGCAACGTCTTAACGAAAGCAGAATTATTTATTTATCATGACCTGTTTATTGTTTTCTTTTAAATAAATAATGCTTAATTTAAAATGTAAAAAAAAAGTGGGGAAAAGCTGCAGCAAAAATATAATTTGCCAAGCCCAGCCACGGGGGCAAAAAAAAAAGGGGGTGGGGGAGGTTTGAAGCTCAAATCATGTCCCTTTTAATTATCATAACGTAGCAATAATTAGTATTAAGTATTGCCGTCAAGGGAGCTAAACATCAACCAGGGCCAGGGGATCGCAGTGCGGAATGAGGAAATAATGGTGAGAAAAAAAACTCTCCCCTTACCCCCCCCCCCCCCCCCGATGACAAGCGACCCGTTTCCAAAAGGGACCCACTACTTTTATGGTCACTCCTTCACGAGCATGTTGCCACGTCCCCGAGTTGGCCCTCGCGGGGACCTTGTTGTGACCCGGCCAGTCTTCGCCCCGAAGTTCCCTGAGTAAATAATCGTGTAATGAGAAAGGGGCGCATCTCCTGCTATTCTCTGGGGTGGTTTCAGTTACCGAGCCGGCAGCCGAGGTTATTAGCAAGCCGGCAATTTTAGAGTTACCCAATGAAGGCTCCGAAACATGGTCGTGTGCTGCTGGGGAATAGGAGGTGTGGGGGGTAAAAGGGTTGGTGGGGGAGCGTGTCCAGGAAGGGTGTAGTGGGGGAATGGTGTGGATGAAGGGGGATGTTAAACTGACAGAGCGAGGGGAGAGGGGAGAAAAAAGTGAGAGAGAGAGAGGGGATAAAGGATAAAGAAGAGAGATGGGGAGAGAGGTGTGGGAGAAGAGAGAGAAGAGAGAGGAGTGGGGCAGAGAGAGGATCAGAAGGGAGAATGGGATAGGGAGAAAGGGGTTAGAGAGGTGAAAGAGCATAGAGAAGAGGGGGCGAAAGAAAAGGAGAGAGAATAAAGAAGAGTGGAGGAGAAAGAGAATAGAGAAGAGAGAGGGGAGACCATTGTATAACAGAATTACACTCAAAGCTATCTAACAATACAACTCGCCACCACAACATCCAGCATTAGTTGGTCTTACTTCACTACAACACCCATCATCTATTGGTCTTACTTCAATGCATCGTCCATCATCTGTTGGCCTTACCTCACTGCAACATCCAGCATCAGTTGGTCTCGTCACCTGATACGATGATACAATGGGCTTGACCGTGGTGCATTCGGAGCTGTCCGCCCCTTCTCGTGGGGGTCTTCAGGGCTACAGAGTGACCGCAGTGGACACACGTCTGAAGCAAATGGAAACCCATTTGGACGGTCTCGAAAGTTAATATTATCATCTGCTCACCATTTAGGCTCGAAATGGGGTGGCGGCATTAACATCACGGGGCTGGGGACTGGACAGGAGATCTGACGGATAACCTTGACAGTTGACCTTCAAGGTCCGAGCATTTAGACGAAGTGTGAATTTGTGGAAGTGGTTTGGGGGAGGTGGGGAGATATGACTCTAAAACTGAGCCAGCATGTGGTTAAGACAGAAATCAATCATGTGATTCTTTTTAAAAAATGATGGATTCAATGTTCTTAGATAGACTTGTTCATAGATAGACTTGTTTTATATAGAATTGTTCTTAGATTGACTTGTTCTTAGATTGACTTGTTCATAGATAGAATTGTTCATAGATAGACTCGTTCATAGATAGACTTGTTCTTAGACCTGTTCATAGATAGACTTGTTCTTAGATAGACTTGTTCATAGATAGACTTGTTCATAGATAGACTTGTTCATAGATAGACTTATTCATAGATAGACGTGTTCATAGATAGACGTGTTCATAGATAGACTTGTTCATAGATAGACTTGTTCATAGATAGACTTATTCATAGATAGACGTGTTCATAGATAGACGTGTTCATAGATAGACTTGTTCATAGATAGACTTGTTCATAGATAAATCACAAAGTCGCCATTTTACGCATTTCCTTATCTATAAAACCATTCGACCAATGAGATCCTCACCCACACATTTCCTTATCTATAAAACCATTCGACCAATGAGATCCTCACCCACACATTTCCTTATCTATAAAACCATTCGACCAATGAGATCCTCACCCACACATTTCCTTATCTATAAAACCATTCGACCAATGAGATCCTCACCCACACATTTCCTTATCTATAAAACCATTCGACCAATGAGATCATCACCCACACATTTCCTTATCTATAAAACCATTCGACCAATGAAATCATCACCCACCCATTTCCTTATCTATAAAACCATTCGACCAATGAGATCATCACCCACACATTTCCTTATCTATAAAACCATTCGACCAATGAGATCAACACCCACACATTTCCTTATCTATAAAACCATTCGACCAATGAGATCATCACCCACACATTTCCTTATCTATAAAACCATTCGACCAATGAGATCATCACCCACACATTTCCTTATCTATAAAACCATTCGACCAATGAGATCATCACCCACACATTTCCTTATCTATAAAACCATTCGACCAATGAGATCATCACCCACCCTTATCCCATTCCCCATATTATTATAAAAATCCTAACATTATTTTATATTGTAACTCGGTCGCCCAGTCATGTTATTTATCATTTGTAACAGGTTTTTGTTCTTTATCATCTTTCGTGTTCTTCCCATCACTGAAATACCATATTTCCCATCGTTTCCATTATCCCACGATTCTTTTTTCCCAATGCCCACCAATGACATTCCATAGTACCCTCATTTCTATTGCCACACATTGGCTTTGTCTTGGATGCCCACCGCTTTACAACTGCAGGAAAAAGAAATATTTTAAAATCCGTTGCTAAATTTGAGTCTAAAAAGGAATTCTTTGAAAAAGAGTTAAATCTCTGAAAACATTTTTTTCGCACAGTTCTTTACCGAGACCTTATATTTGAACACCGTTCATATGCCATCATACTATGTTCAGACGTGTCTTCAATCATTATGCTTTTTTTTTTTTTAAATTTTGACGTTTACAAGTTCACTCGAAAAAACTTTAAAGATTCACTGATGACAATGATGACACTGATGACACTGATGACAATGATGAAACTGATGACAATGATGACAATGATGTCAATGATGACAATAAGGACAATCGTCACAATGATGACACTGATGACAATGATGACAATGATGACAATGATGACACTGATGACAATGATGACAATGATGACAATGATGACAATGATGACAATGATGACAATGATGACACTGATGACACTGATGACAATGATGACAATGATGACTCTAATGACACTAATTACTCTAATGACACTGATGACACTGATGACACTGATGACAATGATGACAATGATGACAATGATGACAATGATGACAATGATCACAATGATCACAATGATCACAATGATCTCAATGATCACAATGATCACAATGATCACAATGATCACAATGATCACAATGATCACAATGATCACAATGATCACAATGATCACAATGATCACAATGATCACAATGATCACACTGATGACCAAACACAATGTTTTATCTCGGCACTTAGAGTGAGAAAGCTGTGCCATCACCTCATGTTGAAACAACACTATGGCTAATACCTCTCTAAAACACGCGACTGCCGTGCCAGTAAAGTGAAGCGAAGACGACGTGACCGACGTCCTCATCCGTTAAAATCAGCCAGACTGCCTTAACTCTAACATATTTCCTACATTTTACCCCAATTACGTCCAACGCGTTTTGTCATCTATGATGGTTTATGGATAACCAAAAGAGGGGGGGGGTGGGCCGGGGGCGGGGGTACAAGGTGTGAAATCAAATCACCATATTATATTACATAATCTTCACATTACAGATACTCAATTTTGGCCTCCCCCCTATCCCACACCCTCATTTTTAGCTGCCAAAACAGACCCAACCCCCTCCACCTTTTACAAATTAGTGTCTGTGTAATAAAACAGACTGGGTTCTCGTTACAAGACTAATGCATTCTTCACTCCCGTACAGCGATTTGTTGACGGTCACATTAAAAATGGATGTTCTCCTTCATCTTGTTTGTGGGTTCCTGACAAATATGGCTACTACGACTGACGGTAATTCACTTGCTTCAGTTCAAAATGAAAGGCTGATCTCTCTCTCTCTCTCGCTCTCTCTCTCTATCTTTCTATCTCTTTCTCTCTCTCTTTCTCTCTATCTCTCTCTCTCTCTTTCTCTCTCTCTATCTCTCTCTCTCTCTCTCGCTCTCCATCTCTCTCTTTCACCACTTATTATCTCATTTTGGCTTTGTTTGAAAAGTCTAATATTGCAAAAAACAAATTTTGGTAAAAATTAATAAGTTTTTTAAAATAAATTTCACGGCATCGTTAATTTCACATGCCATTATTGTATGTAATACAAATCATTTCCGACATTCTCTTCTTATTCTCCTTTTAAATATTAATATATGTATATCTGATATCCAGCGTTCATCAACAGAATTGAACAATTTAATAATTACTGAAAATAAAACTATTAAAGCTTTTATCGACACCAGACCTCCCTAAAGTACGCAATACACCAATCACTTTTTACTTTCAAAACCATGAGAGCGGTATCAAACATTTTGTACACTTCAATTGGCGTCAAAGCAGTGTTGAATGCAATTTGATATTATTATACACATTTAAAAAAACAAATAAACAGTGCTCCATTTTTAAGCAGGAGGCAACAAAGCCATCATTTTGTTCAGCTGAACCAACAAGGCATCATTTTGTTCAGCTGAACCAACAAGGCATCATTTTGTTCAGCTGAACCAACAAGGCATCATTTTGTTCAGCTGAACCAACAAGGCATCATTTTGTTCAGCTGAACCAACAAGCCATCATTTTGTTCAGCTGAACCAACAAGGCATCATTTTGTTCAGCTGAACCAACAAGGCATCATTTTGTTCAGCTGAACCAACAAGCCATCATTTTGTTCAGCTGAACCAACAAGCCATCATTTTGTTCAGCTGAACCAACAAGCCATCATTTTGTTCAGCTGAACCAACAAGGCATCATTTTGTTCAGCTGAACCAACAAGGCATCATTTTGTTCAGCTGAACCAACAAGCCATCATTTTGTTCAGATGAACCAACAAGCCATCATTTTGTTCAGCTGAACCAACAAGCAATCATTTTGTTCAGCTGAACCAACAAGGCATCATTTTGTTCAGCTGAACCAACAAGCCATCATTTTGTTCAGCTGAACCAACAAGCCATCATTTTGTTCAGCTGAACCAACAAGGCATCATTTTGTTCAGCTGAACCAACAAGCCATCATTTTGTTCCACTGAACCAACAAGCCATCATTTTGTTCAGTTGAACCAACAAGCCATCATTTTGTTCCACTGAACCAACAAGCCATCATTTTGTTCCACTGAACCAACAAGACATCATTTTGTTCAGCTGAACCAACAAGCCATCATTTTGTTCCACTGAACCAACAAGACATCATTTTGTTCCACTGAACCAACAAGCCATCAATTTGTTCCACTGAACCAACAAGACATCATTTTGTTCAGCTGAACCAACAAGCCATCATTTTGTTCCACTGAACCAACAAGACATCATTTTGTTCAGCTGAACCAACAAGCCATCATTTTGTTCCACTGAACCAACAAGACATCATTTTGTATTTTGTTCAGCTGAACCAACAAGCCATCATTTTGTTCAGCTGAACCAACAAGCCATCATTTTGTTCCACTGAACCAACAAGCCATCATTTTGTTCAGCTGAACCAACAAGCCATCATTATTTTCAGCTGAACCAACAAGCCATCATTTTGTTCAGCTGAACCAACAAGCCATCATTTTTTTCAGCTGAACCAACAAGCCATCATTTTGTTCAGCTGAACCAACAAGGCATCATTTTGTTCAGCTGAACCAACAAGCCATCATTTTGTTCCACTGAACCAACAAGCCATCATTTTGTTCAGCTGAACCAACAAGCCATCATTTTGTTCTACTGAACCAACAAGCCATCATTTTGTTCAGCTGCACCAACAAGCCATCATTTTGTTCCACTGAACCAACAAGCCATCATTTTGTTCAGCTGAACCAACAAGCCATCATTTTGTTCCACTGAACCAATAAGGCATCATTTTGTTCAGCTGAACCAACAAAGCCATTATTTTGTTCCACTGAACCAACAAGCCATCATTTTGTTCCACTGAACCAACAAGCCATCATTTTGTTCCACTGAACCAACAAGGCATCATTTTGTTCAGCTGAACCAACAAAGCCATCATTTTGTTCAGCTGAACCAACAAAGCCATCATTTTGTTCAGTTGAACCAACAAGGCATCATTTTGTTCAGCTGAACCAACAAGCCATCATTTTGTTCAGCTGAACCAACAAGCCATCATTTTGTTCAGCTGAACCAACAAGGCATCATTTTGTTCCACAGAACCAACAAGGCATCAATTTGTTCAGCTGAACCAACAAGCCATCATTTTGTTCAGATGAACCAACAAGCCATCATTTTGTTCAGCTGAACCAACAAGCAATCATTTTGTTCAGCTGAACCAACAAGGCATCATTTTGTTCAGCTGAACCAACAAGGCTTCATTTTGTTCAGCTGAACCAACAAGCCATCATTTTGTTCAGCTGAACCAACAAGGCATCATTTTGTTCAGCTGAACCAACAAGCCATCATTTTGTTCAGCTGAACCAACAAGCCATCATTTTGTTCAGCTTAACCAACAAGCCATCATTTTGTTCCACTGAACCAACAAGCCATCATTTTGTTCCACTGAACCAACAAGCCATCATTTTGTTCAGCTGAACCAACAAGCCATCATTTTGTTCAGCTGAACCAACAAGCCATCATTTTGTTCAGCTGAACCAACAAGCCATCATTTTGTTCAGCTGAACCAACAAGCCATCATTTTGTTCAGCTGAACCAACAAGCCATCATTTTGTTCAGCTGAACCAACAAGCCATCATTTTGTTCAGCTGAACCAACAAGCCATCATTTTGTTCAGCTGAACCAACAAGCCATCATTTTGTTCAGCTGAACCAACAAGCCATCATTTTGTTCAGCTGAACCAACAAGCCATCATTTTGTTCAGCTGAACCAACAAGCCATCATTTTGTTCAGCTGAACCAACAAGCCATCATTTTGTTCAGCTGAACCAACAAGCCATCATTTTGTTCAGCTGAACCAACAAGCCATCATTTTGTTCAGCTGAACCAACAAGCCATCATTTTGTTCAGCTGAACCAACAAGCCATCATTTTGTTCAGCTGAACCAACAAGCCATCATTTTGTTCAGCTGAACCAACAAGCCATCATTTTGTTCAGCTGAACCAACAAGCCATCATTTTGTTCAGCTGAACCAACAAGCCATCATTTTGTTCAGCTGAACCAACAAGCCATCATTTTGTTCAGCTGAACCAACAAGCCATCATTTTGTTCAGCTGAACCAACAAGCCATCATTTTGTTCAGCTGAACCAACAAGCCATCATTTTGTTCAGCTGAACCAACAAGCCATCATTTTGTTCAGCTGAACCAACAAGCCATCATTTTGTTCAGCTGAACCAACAAGCCATCATTTTGTTCAGCTGAACCAACAAGCCATCATTTTGTTCAGCTGAACCAACAAGCCATCATTTTGTTCAGCTGAACCAACAAGCCATCATTTTGTTCAGCTGAACCAACAAGCCATCATTTTGTTCAGCTGAACCAACAAGCCATCATTTTGTTCAGCTGAACCAACAAGGCATCATTTTGTTCAGCTGAACCAACAAGGCATCATTTTGTTCCACTGAACCAACAAGCCATCATTTTGTTCCACTGAACCAACAAAGACATCATTTTGTTCCACTGAACCAACAAGCCATCATTTTGTTCAGCTGAACCAACAAGCCATCATTTTGTTCAGCTGAAGTCCAGTGTTATATGCAATAAGGAAGGAGCCGGAGTCCAGCATTATGCGCAATAAGGAAGGAGCCGGAGTCCAGCATTATGCGCAATAAGGAAGGAGCCGGAGTCCAGCATTATGCGCAATAAGGAAGGAGCGGAAGTCCAGTATTATGTGCAATAAGGAAGGAGATGAAGTCCAGTATTATGTGCAATAAGGAAGGAGCCGGGGTCCAGCATTATGCGCAATAAGGAAGGAGCCGGAGTCCAGCATTATGCGCAATAAGGAAGGAGCTGAAGTCCAGTATTATGTGCAATAAGGAAGGAGATGAAGTCCAGTATTATGTGCAATAAGGAAGGAGCTGAAGTCCAGTATTATATGCAATAAGGAAGGAGATGAAGTCCAGTATTATGTGCAATAAGGAAGGAGCTGAAGTCCAGCATTATGCGCAATAAGGAAGGAGCTGAAGTCCAGTATTATGTGCAATAAGTAAGGAGCTGAAGTCCAGCATTATGCGCAATAAGGAAGGAGCTGAAGTCCAGTATTATATGCAATAAGGAAGGAGATGAAGTCCAGTATTATATGCAATAAGGAAGGAGCTGAAGTCCAGTATTATGTGCAATAAGGAAGGAGATGAAGTCCAGTATTATGTGCAATAAGGAAGGAGATGAAGTCCAGTATTATGTGCAATAAGGAAGGAGCAGGAGTCCAGGATTGTGCGCAGTAAGGAAGGACACCGATTTACTTCCACCGGTTTTGTTGAATGACAACATTTTTTCTCTGTCTGACAACGGGGTAGCCAATTAACTGGCGTGAATAGCTCTTTAGGTCAAGTCGTGTTGTCAGCCACGAAAAGGGCTTTATCAAATATTGAAGACTCTCAGACGTTGCCAGCCAATGCGCGATCAATTTGTCTTTTCCGCTCGCATGTAATTCCTACAGGCTGGTCCGATGGTCTTAGCTCCAGAGCGACAGTTACAAAATACTTACTGCTATGTTGGGCGGCAAAGTCAAAACAATGGAGGGGTGTACGTGCGCGGCCGCCCTTTCAGAAGGGTGCGCGAAAAAACCATGGGGGTGCCAGTTTTAAACAAAATTCTTTATGCTTTCGCTTTTTGTGAAAAAGCGGGGGAGGGGGGCGGGGGGGGGAAGTGCAAAGATTAAGAGATCATCCAGGACGCCGAAAAGCCTAGTGTTGGCTCTGTTGGGCGGGTTATATGGCATCAGGGCCCAGGATTGTTGAATAGGCATTTGCACAACGTTTCCTTTTCGATGGTGGTAGTTCAGACTCGAAGAATGATTGCAGGTCAGTCTAAGCTAAAAACTAAAACCAATTTGGTAATTTCATCGCATAAGTTTTAGTCGCTTAGGGCCTATAATTATAGTTCAATGCTATCTTCATTGATGACCAAACAAAGACATTGGTTGAGCTAAAAATGCAATGGACTTTAGATAGTCATACTCTGGGGTGTCATTGATGGCGATGTTACCAAAGAATGTGACAAGATCAATCCGTCCATTCACCGCATCACGTATAATAATAGGTGAGATGGTATGTGAGGAGTTCTGCCCCGCTAAAGTCATGTCTCCAGCCTGAAGTGTGCGTAGCTAGCGAAACTAAGGCTCGCTGGTTTTGAATAGTGTTACGTGTAGTGTAGATTCTGAGGCCCTTCGTCTCATTGGGGCCCTTATGTGGAATTTTTCAGAATCATTTGAATAATATTAGTAAAATATATTGACAAATTGAAGACTGCACAAATCGGGCGGTGCCTGACCTTTCACCTCGGGCTTCGCCTGACACGCTAACACTCAAAAACTGACACTCTGTGTCCTGGGTGAAATATCGCATTTGGATTGATGAGGACTTTGTTTGAATGGAGCAAAGTGTGAGTACACATATCTAATATCTATGCTGGCATGCAGACATACTTCGTGTAGATAAATATATCATCAAGTCCTACAGCTTATATGCCCTCCCATTAAATATATTATATATATCAAATATCAAATCAAAATGAAGTATATACCGGCACCATTGTAAAAAAATATCAATCAGCTGATGGGATTGAGTAACTTTATGTAAATATATGATGATGCAAACTCTTATGTGAGTCATTATGAAGCAATAATTTACTTTTTTTTTTCTTTTCTTTATTGGAGGGCCCACGATCATTTTGGCGATCATTCTGGCTCCTGGTTTGAATTCAGAGTTGGCCTGCTCTTAGATGAGTTGCTGTCCAAGACTAACGAGTACCATCCACCCGGGATGCTTGGGACGTTTTTGTTTGTCTTGGCTTTCGTGGGGTTTGAGCTCCAGACCACCAGCTATTTGGATTGCGTTAGTTAAGACCGCTTAACTCTATATTTATTGTTTATATAATAAAATTATATAAATAACTATATTGTCTTTATTTTTCACTCATGATAAGAAATCCCTTTCGTTTCTTGTATCACGTGACGCCTGGGCGATTCACTTCCTTCTGATCAGCAATGTTGAACTGCCATTGTGTGACGTCATATCGATAACGGCGGTCTCGGAGTCGTGAAACAGTTTTTGAGCTCTCGGCCATCTCGCGCGCCATTACCCACACAAAGGATCGGATGGTTTCAGAAAGAAACCCTCCCTCATTTACGGTCCCTCCAAGAGCCGAGTTTGAGGTGTGAGGCTTTCTCCGGGGACCGTTCGGCTGATCGCCCAATGAGGGGCCTGTCATGGCGGTGGGGTCGGGGCTATTATACAAAGGGAGCAAAACGGCGGGCTGTCCACCTTAATTAATCAGAGTTACCTCCCCACATCTGCTAAAAGTGTTGACAAAACGTTTTTTCTTTCTTTTTTTTTTGGTTTCAAATGAGCAATTGAGATCAGATATCGATCCATTACGGCTCTCTCTCTCTCGGTCTGATCGAAAGATTACATTTTGGTTAGACACCTACTGCATGAAGCTAATTAACTTGATTATTTAATTGTCATATAAAAGTTATTTGATAAAAAGACTATCTGTACCGATTCGGGACTTAAGGTATGGTTTATACAATTTAAAAAAAAAATTTTTTAGGAGAATCATGAAAAAAAAAAGGTGGATGGGATTTAGTTTTTCAGGAATGCTTAATATATGAATTTCTTTAATTGAATCATATAAAGTTGTTGGGGCATGTCCCAGACTGGCCTTCGTAAATTAACCCCCCCCCCCCNNNCCCCCCCCCCCCAAAAAAAAAAAAAAAAAAAAAAAAAAAAAAAAAAAAACCCACCCCACTTATCCAAGGGACCAGCTGTGAAAAGATGATTTACTTAATAATTTGATGAACTCTATTCTATCATTCCCCCCAAAAGTGGTATAGCATGCGGACCGGCAGCGGCCCGCGGGCCATTACGTTTCCCGGTCTGCACAACGTGTGTCAAGAGACGGCAGCCATGTTGAAAAAGTTGAGCATTTCCTCTTCTCAGGGTTGTCTCCAAGTCTCTATAAAGCTGCAGTGTGTCTTGTTAATTAAACGTGATATTCACCCTTTCATTACCTCATGATTTTTTTTTTGTATTTCAAACATTAATTAGATTCCTTATTAAGACCTAGCAGTAACTATTAATGTAAAAATAAAATAAAATTATTTTGAAGTTGGGTTTCTTTTTAAAATTCTAATTGATAAAACAATCATTTTTTTTTTTTTTTAAACTTATACCCGCTAGCAATAAATGACTGGTTAATATCCAGATTTAATTAAAAAAAAAAAAAAAAAAAAAAAAAAGAAATTAAAAAAAAAATATTTCATAGTGAAACGCAAACATGTAAGATTGAATTTGATTTTAATGCGTTTTATCTTTTATCATACGGAGGTGCAGAAATGTATTTGCTTTCAACTTTGCACACAAAGCTCGACTCCTTCTCTGTGACTCCGAAGCATTGATTTTAAAAAAAAAAGGGGGGGGGGGTTCCTCATTTAGATTAAGATTAATATTAACATTATAAACGTTTATGATTTTCAATCATGCTTTTATAGATATCATCACAACGATGCATTAAAAATCGTGTTTTTTATGGACACAAGCTTAATGATGCCTCGGTACAATCAACCAACTGCCACTCACCTGTGAGACATATGTTTCCTTCTTGTTTTTACAGCAGAATGATCTCAGCAAAAAAAAACAGCCTTCCAATTATCATAACAATCAGTGTTGCATGCGCCGAATCCGTCTTTACGAATACGACAACGGCGATACCGATTTCATGACGCCGACTCCTCGCCGAAGACTCCGACTTATGTGACTCGCGCACCGACTCCGTGGTTTTCATGAATGTTTTAGCTTTAACGGTGAAGAAAATGACATCATCATCATCAGAATCTTTAGAATCTTAACGTTTTGGCGGACAGGCGATTACGATTTCTCTTACAGTCCGAGGTAAAAACCGATGTATTTATTTTATTTAATTTTTTCAGTTAAGGGATGTGATCGGGTTCCCACATGTTAGACTCTAATCTAATTCAATAAACTTTCTGGAAGGGGCAAGAGGGATTAATTTTTTTTTCATTTTTTTTTTTTTTTGTTTGTTCATCCTTTATATTAACTTTGCAACAAGAATGCCCTTTGAACTTTACATTAGATTACAATGCAAACACTCTGGCATTGCATGGTCAGTTCTTCGTACTAGTTTTAACCCCGAGGCGGGAAAACCCTTTTTTTTTTTTCGGACTACGACTCTCTGCGAACCGTTGTCGTCATCCCGAGTCGGCCGTCACGTGACCCACCGGTGGCAGGTGTTGGCTTTTTATTTTGTTTTCGGGAAATCAGTTGTAACTTGTTGTAACTCGCATTTAAAGACTTTTTTTTTTTTTTTATTGCCATAATCACACCAGAGGCTTCGTCAATTTCAACGATGGCCAGCGCCCGATTTCATCGTCGGAATGATTTCAATGTGATCTTAAAAGTAAGATAGGGAAAGAGAAAAAACAACAACTTGCGACCATGTGTTTGCATGTGGAAAAAGTGCGTCATTTGACCTATAGGTTTGTTTCTTAGTGACATACAGTGTACAGTGGCATAGAACAATAGAGGATTATTCTGAAAATATCGGTGATCAACTTTTGTTCACCTCGGCTCTAAAAGATATAAATTTAACGTACAACAGTAAGTTTAATTAATTATTGTAGTAGAATAATTCAGCATATGCTTATAGCTGTTAACTTCGGGCTGAAAGAGAGAGAGAGAGAGAGAGAGAGAGAGAGAGAGAGAGAGGGAGGGGAGAGAGAGAGAGAGAGGAGGGGAGATGGGGAAGAGAGAGAGAGGGTGGTGGAGAGGAGAGAGAGAGAGAGAGAAAGGGGGGGTCATGTGGAAAAGAGAGAGCTTATAGCTGTTAACTTCGGGCTGAAAGAGAGAGAGAGAGAGAGAGAGAGAGAGAGAGAGAGAGGGAGGGGAGAGAGAGAGAGAGAGGAGGGGAGATGGGGAAGAGAGAGAGAGGGTGGGGGAGAGGAGAGTGAGATAGAGAGAAAGGGTGGGTCATGTGGAAAAGTGAGTCAGTTTCATATGGTCAAGCTTGGTGAAAAAGGCGCATCTGCATGTGCACTTTAGGTTTCCTTGACATAAAATTCAAAAGTAGAAATGAAACCGGTAAGTATTGGATTTCAAAAAAAAATTTGAAAAAAAAAAATTAATGCACTATAAATTAGATTGACAAAAGGATGCGTATGCTATTCTGTTATATTTTTTTACCTCCAACTGTTACTGTAGTCTCGAAATTCAGGACAATTTTTGTT
Organism: Lymnaea stagnalis; assembly: GCA_964033795.1. Classification (NCBI taxonomy): domain Eukaryota; kingdom Metazoa; phylum Mollusca; class Gastropoda; family Lymnaeidae; genus Lymnaea; species Lymnaea stagnalis. The sequence continues at coordinate 752,774 of CAXITT010000064.1, forward strand.
TTGTTTGGACCAGGAAAACATCCATAAAGGTCCACACTTCTGTCACTAGTATTCGAATGGTGGGATCTCGCTGTGAAGATTCATTCTCATTGTCATGTTATCGTTCAGATCGCACAATGCGATATTTACCGAACATGTTGAGCGACGCCCGAGCAGTGTCAGAATTCATTGCAACTAAAATATGGACGTCGAAAGCATGTCCCCGTCCCCCCCCCCCCCCCCCCCCCCCCCCCCCCCCCCGCGGTGCCACCCCTGGCCTCGGACGTGATCATAAAAGCTTCAGAAACATGTAATTTGAATATATTATGTTTTCACAATGGACTTTTGATAGAAGGTGTCACACCTGTTGCTGGCTTAACACCAGCATGTACTAGAAAGGCCGAAGGTGCGCACGCGGGCCGCCAGCATGGCGTAAGGTCGAAATGGACACTTTCATGTACTTCTGTGACCAGTAGGCGTAACTGAAAGGGGGGCAAGAAAGCAATGTCCCTTTCAATGCCATTGCTTTTGTTTTGCTCAGCCACTCGCCAAGGCCCTATCATCTATACATTGTCCTTTATCATCTATACATTGTCCTTTTACCTATTCAACACGTGTAGCAACTCACCCCCCCCCCACTCCTCCCCTCCCACCACCCCGGTGCCGTAACATTGAACCCTGGGTCCTGCAGTAAAGGTTTATTAATATAAATCTTAAATCACAATATTTGTTTACATTAAAATAAAATACGTTTTTTGAAATCGTTTTCTTTATTTACCTATTCAACCCGTGTAGCAACTCCCCCCCCCCCCACTCCTCCCCTCCCACCACCTCGGTGTCGTAACATTGAACCCTGGGTCCTGCAGTAAAGGTTTCAGTGTTAAAGCCCGCGGTATTTCATTTCTGCAGTGTCTGTGTTGTAAATAAAGAAAACGATTTCAAAAAAAGAAAAAAATTCAAACACAATCCAATTGAAAAGAATCTTAACTTTGATTTGTTTTCTTACATTTTATCGACGTTTGACCCTTAAGGAATTTGTGTTGACAAAAAGCTCTTATTCTATGTGCCGTAAATATACACGTGATTGAGAGAAGATGTCTTTGTCTTCAAAGAACGGCAGAATAAGTGATTATTATCAAATAACAGTAACCGCAACAAATGAAAAAAAAACCCGCTCTTCTGCAATGAAAAGCATATATTGTGAAGAAAAGCTTTTCAATCGAAATCAAAATCTAGCATGAACACTTGCGCGTAGCGTCAATGACATCAAGATCAGGACAATGGTGATAACATGACGTCGAGTGTGGAAGTTATCCAGCCATGTTGACAAATGATAACAATTTAGAAAGAGGGCCCCCCCCCCACCCCCGTCGGTGGAAGTCTTTGTGTTTCATTTATGGGGTTTAGAAAAAAAGGAGTCCTATTGTCAGGGATCAAAGCATGGCACAATTGATGCACGAGTGAATGCATTATGTTCTGTCGAGACCTGAAATGTCACCTAGATATTTAAATGAGACCTGACATGTTACCTACATATTTAAACGAGACCTGAGACGTGACCTAGATAATTAAACGAGACCTGAGTTTTGACCTAGATATTTAAACGAGAACGCCCAAACAATTTTTCTACTAAGTTTGAGGAAAAAAAGTCCAACTTTTCCATTAATCGACAACGTCTTGATGATTGTAGTCCTCCATTTTGATGTGTACACTCACTGGCGTAACTGGACTATAGGCCGCCGCGGCGAGCTTTGAAAAGTGGACCCCCTCTCCCCCAACACACAACAAAAAAACCCACATATCATTTATAGAATGTCATCTTTAATTCCGCAGGGAAGGTCACCCCCACCGCCTCCTAGATACACCGCCAAGCACACTAGTGAATGAGTAGGCATCTAACAGCGTGAAGTAATGTCACTCATGGTCAGCTCTGACGCTGGCGCCCCCGTGATGCATAAACAAATTAAATCTTTTTGTGGTGACTTCTGAGGGTATTCTTTTTGGCCCCTGTTTAGCTGCTTCGCGCCTGGAATCTATATTTTCCAATTATATATACATATATAACGTAGGCCATATAATGTCATAATCTGTCATTAGTTTGATAATTTCACATGCTGGTGGGTCCCATATGACCATTATAGCTCACTCTCCGTGAACATCAGGATCGCAAAAGCAGCAGCAAATATGGCTAAATTGAATAAGCGGTGAAGGAATAGTTCTAAACTAATTAAAACTACAAAAGTATAAGCTTCTATCAGGCATGTGTGCTCAATACGCTCAAATATGATCCGACAGTGAAGTGTGGGCCACTTATGCCAGTCATGAGCAGAAGCTCATAACCTTCCACAAAAGATGTCCGCGTGGCATTTTGCGAATTCGATGACAGGACACATAGGTCTCGGAACGTGCACACATGTGTAGCATGTTCTTCTCTCCTAGCAAGAGGCACCTTCACTGACTGGGCCGTGTAAGGAGAACAGAGGAAGGCCGTATTCCATAGGATCTGCTGTGTGGAGAAATGGCAAGAGGGGGCAAGAGGGGGCAAGAGGGGGCAAGACTTTTTGGATGGCCGAGGCTGTGAATTAAGGACGTTAGCAAAAGGTACATAAGTCAACATAGAAATAAGCAATGGGAGATTATCCCTGAGCAACGTTCCAGCTTTCGAACAGCAGTGTATGAAGGGGTCAAACGGCAGAAGATGTGCGCAAAGAATCCTTTGCAGCAAAAATACTATTTAGGAAGGCCAAAATTAAGCAGGAGTGAAGGTTCTCCTGTGAGAAGTGCCGCTGATGCTGCCATTCCAGAATCGGCCTCGGATAAGTCATTTGATGAAGTGTCAATAGTAACGCCAACGTCTCTCGGAGATAAAAGGTTGTCATCTATATGTAGATACTTAAAAATAGCTAACTTCTAGAGGAAACTCATATTTTTGTATGTTCAAAAAAATCATTTCAGTTAGTAGCATCCAGTGCTTTTTGTTTGAAAGGTGCCGGTACTGTCGCTTTGATTGGGGAGGGAGCATAAATTGAGCGAAACTGGAGGTGGTGCTTGGAGAGGGGGTTCAGTGAGCCGCTCCCCATAAATTGTTGATTAATTCAGAAAACAGTGATGCATGTAGGCGCATACCTGACTTCAGTTTTTTTTTCATCATTCTACACTTAATGGGCTGTTAACCGAAAACAATCTAGTGGACATTTATGTTCCCTTGACGTGGTTGTATTTACACAACTTTTTTAAAGTTGTTTTTTTATTTATAATTTTGCTTTATAATCTTTTTTTAATGTAACTATGAATAAGTGTACACTACTTCATTAATAAATGCTTTTTTTTTTTAATTTGTTCGTCACACAATGGACTGCTAATCAATGTTCCCTTTAAGCTGCGCGGCCGCGCAGCTATCTCACAGACGCCACGCCGCAGTTTTGAGTATCCGCGCAGCAAATTTCCATGCAAGTGTGTGTTGTATTTGTGGGCTGTAAAATTTTGCACACAAAAAAGTCGATGTTGTAAAACTTTGCACACAACTGTATGATTTTGCACACAAACAAATCGATGCTGTAAAACTTTGCACACAACTGTAGGATTTTGCACACGAACCAGCAAACCTTAGAAGGAACATTGCTGCTAACATCATTATGAAGTTGAACGAAAAAGAAAAAAAATACTTAAATAATTAACCCTTTTCATTTATAAAAAATGTATATTTCTTAAAAAAATTGTATAGAAATGGCCAATTATGTAATGACAATAAGATATAGTGGCAAAAAGTAATTTTTGTTTATGTCGCAAGAGGGAATTTGAAACACTACAATTTAATATCCACGAAAACATATTTCCAAAAGCATTTCAAAGGCAAATTAAAATTCTAGGAGTGTAAACACCCCTAGAAGTGTGAGACCCCCTAGAAGTGTGAGACCCCCTAGAAGTGTGAGACCCCCTAGAAGTGTGAGACCCCCTAGAAGTGTGAGACCCCCTAGAAGTGTGAGACCCCCTAGAAGTGTGAGACCCCCTAGAAGTGTGACCCCCTAGAAATGTGACCCCCTAGAAGTGTAAGACCCCCTAGAAGTGTGAGACCCCCTAGAAGTGTGAGACCCCCTAGAAGTGTGAGACCCCCTAGAAGTGTGAGACCCCCTAGAAGTGTGAGACGCACTAGAAGTGTGAGACCCCCTTGAAGTGTGAGACCCCCTAGAAGTGTGAGACCCCCTAGAAGTGTGAGATCCCCTTGAAGTGTGAGACCCCCTAGAAGTGTGAGACCCCCTAGAAGTGTGAGATCCCCTTGAAGTGTGAGACCCCTTAGAAGTGTGAGACCCCCTTGAAGCGTGAGAGCCCCCCCCCTCCGGGGCGTGAAGCCCTGGGTAACCCCTCAGAATGCCCATGCCTTATGACGACACTGCTTGTATCTACTTCCACTACCTGGTCTCTATTTCCACCATTCAGTATCTACTTCCACATCTTGTATCTACTTCCACTACCTGGTCTCTATTTCCACCATTCAGTATCTACTTCCACTACCTGGGCTCTATTTCCACCATTCAGTATCTACTTCCACTACCTGGTCTCTATTTCCACCATTCAGTATCTACTTCCACTACCTGGGCTCTATTTCCACCATTCAGTATATACTTCCACACCTTGTATCTACTTCCACTACCTGGTCTCAATTTCCACCATTCAGTATCTACTTCCACTACCTGGTCTCTAATTCCACCATTCAGTATCCACTTCCACACCTTGTATCTACTTCCACCATCTTGTGTCTTCTTCTCACCACTCGTATGTCTACTTTGCACACCTTGTATCCAACTCTCCCAGCATTGTATTTACCTCTCATTTATTATATCTACTTTTGTCGTCTTGCATCTACTTCTCATAGCGATGATAAGAAGCGTATCCCACCTTCGTGCAACGCAACTGATTCAGCTTACTTACATATGTGATCATTAAATTAAATAAAAATATCTTCTGTACCCTTAAATAATGTGCATAAAACTATAGTGATGGGAATGTGGGTTGCTGGAAATATTCCAGAAAATGCTCAAAAAATACGTAAATATTCTGTATCGAGGTCAACAGATCAACTGAGGTCATTGTGCAGTATCTAGTATTTTTAAGTGACAGTGATTAAGTATAAGGGGCAGATAATGAAAGCGTAACCTATAAGGCGGCTCTGGCTTCAATAAGTCATTGAGATATTTTGATACCCCCGCCCCCCTCCCCCAGCTTGTCAGACCTTGAGTGGAATAATCTCCACCCAGGTGCAAATGTACCACTTTATCAAAGGAGAATTCATTGAGGCATCACTTGTGTATGATTGATGACGTGGGCTGGAATGAGACGTTCTTTTCAAATGAGATCGATAGATTTGGGGGGCAGATTAGCGTGCCGTGCTTTTACACGCATCTGGCATAGCCAAGCAAGGGGGGTTGGGGAAGGGCTGTGAGGGGCTGGGAGGGTAGGTAGGTGGTAGAGAGGGGCTAAACTTGTATGTGGGCTTACATGTCTCAACAAGTTCAGTGACAAGGCGTAACTGCGGGCAATATCTTTGTACAGGGGGCGACAAACTTTTGATGGAGTAACAGCTTTTATATATTTTAATTTATGGTGTGGCCGGAAAGGAAACGAATTTACTTAATTTTGGGGGTGGGGGTCCTAAATATCTGGGGGTCCATAATGATATATTAAGATGTGACAGGTAAGAATGACTAGTAGACCATATTTTACCGACACTTAAGAGACTAGCAAAGATGGGAGCTATTAAAAAAAAAATTAAAATGATGAACATTTTTCATTGTTTTTCCTTTTACCAAACTATGAAAACGATGAAAACTATGAAATGCTGTGAAACTATGAAAGCTGCGAACATTATGAAAATCGTGTTTTGCAGTGTCATTTAGATTCAAGCGGAGTTTCCCTGATATTTGTCACTCTAAAGTCAAATCATGAAAATTCTACCGCGCAACGTCATTGTAACAATCTCGTGTGTACAGTACACAAATTAAATATTTGGTAATCTACTCAGATACAAGAGAAAAGTCTCATCGGGTAATTAGGGTGAATTTCTGATATTCTGTGCATAATCGCAACAACCAGCGAGTTACTCAAGGTTGTAATTAGAAAAAAAACAACAGCATCAAAATTATTCTAAATACTAAACCTTTTAGTAATACTGTCTTTCTATCACTGAACGACTGTGGCGTGGGAAGGATGATGCGGTGGTCAGCGGTCCACCAGGGCGGCGTCTGTTCTATAGGGAGGGGATGAATTTTCGGCCAAGTGCCGAGTTCTTTCACGAAAATGGGGGACACCGACCCTAGTTATAACGCCAATGTTACACGGATTTATTTGTATTTCTGTCTAAGGGCGAAAACGGGCATCCCATATAGCATCCCTTTATAAACAAACACAAGTATTTCTAAGATTAAAGAGAGCATCACATTTTGTTGCAGTTGTTATCTACAGATTCCTGCAAAGCACTTTTTTTGTTTACCACTGTATTGCTTATAGCATTATATTTATAAAAATTAAAAAAAAACAACTAAAATCCAATCTTGTGTAAGTGTAATCTGATTGACGATCAGCTGACTATGACGGACTGTAGATCAGTCCCGTGTTCTATAGGAAAAAGATTAGCCCCGTACCAGGCCCCCCCCCACACCCACCCCCCCCAAGACCACGCCCCTCCATTAAGAGCCAATGTAAAGTAACACGACACCGAGGCCAGGCCTCACGTGCAAAGCTCTGGACCCAAAACAGGACGTCGCTAATGATGTCAGTGAGTATGTGTGGGGGGCTCGTCCATCAATCGTTGAACTTGATACTCTGATTAAAGTAGTTGATGTTTTTTTTTAAAATTTGGTGTATGGGATTCACCAACACAGAGAGGCATGGGACAAGCGGGTGTCTGTTAGGTGACATCAATAACGCTACGATTCTGTTTGTCCTCGTTCTATTCAGGTACCGTGGGGCCGGGCAGTGAGTGAGAAAACCCGTGGCTGTAAATATTGAGGTCAACCTGCCAAACATTGAAAGATCTTCCAGGGTAGTTAGTTATGTTAACTTTAAAAAAAAAAAAATTGAATTAAATTAAAGCGCCTCATTTATTTAAACATACTTTAAAAAAAAAAAAAAACTAGTCCAATTGAAATTTGTGTCGTTTTATACGGTGCTGTGTTGGCACGCGTTTGATGGCGAATGAGTATGGGATGGAGCTCACCGGCTTATGAATTACTGGCTTACCCGAGCGGCATCAACCATAGCTACACCACTGCGTAAACTTAATCTACTAACTGCATGTCATATGATTTTATCCTCATCAAATTAAAGATAGAAAAATAATGGCGACCAAAAATGTGATAGAGTTTTTAAAACAACGAAAAAAAAAAAGTCCCAAGATTGAAAAAAGAAAAACGGTGAAGAATGGGGTGAATAGACCTATCGATCAATTAATCGATCATTGCTCAAATCGTAGAACGAGAACGGGAGAGAAAGAGAGGAGGAAGGTTCTAGAATGGTCGGGATTGCTCTAAAAGTATGGTAGCAAAGAGGGTAATATGTGACATGTTGAACGAAATTTATTATATTTGTTTTGCCTCTAAAACGTAACGAAATTATTATGACGCTCATTGGTGGGTTTTGTTTTTGGTTGTTTTTTGTTTTTGTTTTGTAATTTTGTGTGGAATTTTTTAATGGTACTAGCGGAAAACATAGTTTCTCAACGGTGTTTGAGACCAGAGGCGTTTACACGTGGGGCGGGAGGTGTGGGGGTCAGCCGGTTCCAATCAGAGTAAGGTGGGGGGGGGGGGGGGGGGGGGGGGGAAATTTAAAAGGAAAAAAAAAAAAATAAAAAAAAAAAATTAAAAATCAGAGTAAGGTGGGGGAGGGGGGGGTGTGTGGAGAGAAAATTAATATGAAAAAATAAAAAATATAAAAATAATATTTAAAAAGTGGGATTAGCAGGGGATCGAACTAAATTCAAATGTTTGAATAGGACAAATTTTGCACAACTCGGCAACACAAATTTTGTTTTTATTAATTAGAAACACAAAAAAATTGCTCAGGTGCGAATAAAACTGAATACTTGAACAATTGCTTGAACCGGACAGAAGTAGATGAAATAGCACGTAGGTGAGCACCACAAAATAACTAATCACAACTTCTTGGAGGATGATAATAATATGACGGGAAAGTCTGCGGGCCAGAGTAATCGAGATGGGAGTTGGGATACTAAAGGTTTCACATATGAATGAATGCGGTGGTTCCATGATCTTTAAACAGGTATTCTAGCAAGGTATGGGAGATTGTGTGTGTCCATCCTGTGTTGTTGTGTCAATGAGACAAGCACCTGGTATTTTAACAGGTATTCTTGCAAGGTATGGGATATTGTGTGTGTCCATCCTGTGTTGTTATGTCAATGAGACAAGCACCTGGTATTTAAACAGGCATTCTAGCAAGGTATGGGAGAGTGTGTGTCCATCCTGTGTTGTTGTTTCAATGAGACAAGCACCTGGTATTTTAACAGGTATTCTTGCAAGGTATGGGAGAGTGTGTGTCCATCCTGTGCTGTGTTTCAATGAGACAAGTACCTGTTATTTAAACAGGCATTCTAGCAAGGTATGTGAGAGTGAGTCCATCCTGTGTTGTTGTTTCAATGAGACAAGCACCTGGTATTTTAACAGGTATTCTAGCAAGGTATGGGAGAGTGTACCTGTGTTGTTGTGCCGGTGAAACAAGTACCTTGTATTTAAAGATCTAAATATGAGATGTTCAGTGATTTGAAAGCAGCAATTCAAATAAGAACACCAAGTTGGTACCAAAAGCACACCCTAAGCCAGTGGTTCCAAGCCTCTTAAACGCCCCATCGGGGCTTTGGGGCACGCAAAAATGATATTAATATCTGCGGAAAACGGGAAAATAAAATTGCACCCATTCCCTGAAGAGGAGCTATATTTTCATACAAGTCTAATAAAAGGGTAGGAGAGAAAAAAAAAAGATTGGGGGCCGCTGGACTTAAGGTGGGAAAAAAATTGAATGAATTTAGTTTATTTTAAGCGAGGGGTCCGGAGCCACAACTGGCACTGGCTTCATTATTCCCTAATTTGGCGCTGATAGACGCACTGCACAAAGGCGTAACTAGGGTTAGGGTGGGCCAAGATTTTGTTCCATCTCAAGCCACGATAAAAACTCTGCAGTTAGCTGAAAAAACCTGCTCCTTCACAACAATAAAAAAAAAAAGTTGTGAATCGTCACCCTTGCTCTCTTTTTATGTTACTGCCACTGTCACTGCCCACTCGTACATCTGAACTGCCCCCCCCCCTTTTTTTTCTCCACCCCCACCCAGGTAAAATTGTCTGAAAGAAGTATGTCAAGCCTAGACGTGCTGATCCGCCGAAGTTCCACGGGGGCCATGAAAAGTTAAAGTATTTTTAAAATATTAAGGCTGCCATTTTTTTAAAACTTTTATTTTTAAATGTTCAGTGCAAACAATGAGACTACATAATATATTGGTTTAGATTTATGTACCTTGTCATGATCTTCTTGTATTTTACCATATCCTATATTTGGGAAGAATGTTTGAGAGCTACTCTGCTTTCATGGAGATTTTTTGGGACGAGAACAAGGCAGTTTGAATGCAGAGTCAGCTGTCTCTCTGTCGTCCGACAAAGTTGCCGAACAAACCTCTACAGATATCGCGATGTTCTTTTCTAACGCTTTAAAACAGCTGATTAATTAAAAATGTTTTCCCTGTGCCATCTGGAGCGTCAGAAAGAAAAGCCGTCAAGAATCGGAACCAACGTTATTAGCCGTTGCGTGAAAGACTTGACTTTGATCAGCGCCGAGTTGGTTTATTAAAAAAAAAAATTAAAAAAAATTCTCTCTGTGCCAAGTTATGCTCAATAGGCTGACGGGAAGTGGGTCAATTAGTTTCCTCTTAAAAAACAGAAGAAAAAAACCTGATTTTTGGGAGTTGGACTGAACATTTTATAGCATGTTGTGTCATTGGCAACGAGTCTAGCCTATGTTCAAAGTTTCGGCCCGATAGGATGACGGGAAGTGGGTCAATTAGCTTTCCGAAGATTTTGCTGCTACAAAGAGAACACAGGAACAAAAGAGAAGTTAATATAATATAAAGGGTTTTAAAAAACATACGTTTTTAAGGAGCACCAAACATTCAAAACTTTATCGACAAAACATTTAGCAGCACTATGTTTCCATTAATCTCGACACCAAAACACATTGACCAAACAAAACAAACATACCGACAGATAAACAGTGGAACAAGACGTACACATTTCTCTAACGCATGGAACATTCGTAGAAAAGTTTATTTATGCAGTAGTGTGTATCTTATATGGAAAGCTGAGAGTGCCACTTGTTTCTACTTGACAGAGACGAGATTGCCACATGTTTCTACTTGACAGAGTCAAGATTGCCACATGTTTTTACTTGACAGAGTCAAGATTGCCACATCTTTCTACTTGACAGAGTCAAGATTGCCACGTCTTTCTACTTGACAGAGTCAAGATTGCCACATGTTTCTACTTGACAGAGTCAAGATTGCCACATGTTTCTACTTGAAAGAGTCAAGATTGCCACATGTTTCTACTTGAAAGAGTCAAGATTGCCACATGTTTCTACTTGAAAGAGTCAAGATTGCCACATGTTTCTACTTGACGGAGTCAAGGTTGCCGTTTTAATACTTACGTGGAGTAGGTATAGAATGTCATCACAAAAAAAAATTCTCATTGTAGTATTTTGCATGCTGTATGTCGTAAGTCGTGAGACGTCGGTACTTATGAAGTATGTGTTAAAAGTTTATATATATATATATATATATATGTATATATATATATATATATATATATATATATA
>CAXITT010000064.1:763848-773848 GCA_964033795.1 Lymnaea stagnalis
AAAAAATAAAATATATAGATATATATAAAAAATAAAATATATAGATAAATATAAAAAATAAAATATATAGATATATATAAAAAATAAAATATATAGATAAATATAAAAAAATAAAATATATAGATATATATAAAAAAATAAAATATATAGATATATATAAAAAAATAAAATATATAGATATATATATAAAAATAAAATATATAGATATATATAAAAAAATAAAATATATAGATATATATAAAAAATAAAATATATAGATAAATATAAAAAATAAAATATATAGATATATATAAAAAATAAAATATATAGATAAATATAAAAAAATAAAATATATAGATATATATAAAAAAATAAAATATATAGATATATATAAAAAAATAAAATATATAGATATATATAAAAAATAAAATATATAGATATATATATAAAAATAAAATATATAGATATATATAAAAAAATAAAATACATAGATATATATAAAAAAAAATACATAGATGTATATAAAAAATAAAATACATAGATGTATATAAAAAATAAAATATATAGATATATATATATAAATAAAGCTAAAGAATGATCTCCTTTCCCTGTGCGCTGTTTTGTTAAGATAGCTTTGCTCATTACATGAGAATATCGTATGGGGTTTTTATTTGCCTGACGCCTGTACGTTGTGAAACGTATCATTGTTGCATAAACGTTCCTAGACCGTGGTAAGTAAACCTTTTTTTACGCCCCGCATTAGCAACAAATGTGCCCAAATGAAAAGTAAAATTTGCAACACTATATATAAATTTTTTTAAAAAAACAGTATACTTTTTATTTAAAAAAAAAAAGAAAGAAAGAAGAAGTTTAATGACATGTAACCCCTGAGGGCACAGCTACAGCTACAGCCACAGCTACTGCTAGTAATATTATATTATTTTTACTTACGTGTTTTATATTAGCCCAATACCAGTGATTGATGATTGATTCAGTCACCCACTCACTCGATCACGCACTCACTGATCACGAGATTTCAAGAACAGCAACCTCTACGAAGTGGAACAATCGGTAAGTCTTGTTCAATTGATAAGGCAGACCAGACCCAGACTCTCGTGTAGCAGACCTGCATTTAACTGTCACAAATGTCAAAGTCGGCGCGACGCTGTTGCTGACTTGTTGTGTAACAATGATTATAACGATGAAAGCTTTGACTTTGACGTCTGCTGACTTGTTGTGTAACAATGATTACAACGATGAAAGCTTTGACTTTGACGTCTGCTGACTTGTTGGTTTCATTTTGTAATATTCCCCCCACCCCCACCCCCCACAACAACAACAACAACAAAAAACAACCAAAAAACAACAACAAAAAAACAACAACTATATAATGTCTTCGCGGAAAGACATCGCAAAAAGAGAGGGCAATATGTATGTCTACTACGTCACGTGATGACGTGTACACATGCTTTACGCCGATACTTATCTTTTAGTTTTACGACTTGGTCGGAATCTAGGAAATCTGGTCGCCATTCTTACCCCGCTTGTTGGTTGTAAGGCCATAAACTGGTCTCCGGTGCGACAGGGAGAATGCCGCCCAACCCACCCCCAACCCCCCCCCAACACCCCCCCCCCCCCCCCAATTCACCACACACAGACCCTGCTGTACAACTTAATTCTTCTCTCAAAAAAGTGTATCATCCTTTGTTTAAAATTTGATGACAACACAAGGACTTTCAATGTTCGTAGACAACTTGGCCCTCACAAAAATTTAAGCATCAATACTTTGTAAAAAGGGGAAATAATTTTGGCTGTTCAAATGTCTCTAAATCAGTTGTCGTTGTTATATTTTGACATCGCTTCAAATGTCTCTAAAGCAATTGTCGTTTTTATATTTTGACATCGTTTCAAATGTCTCTAAATCAATTGTCGTTGTTATATTTCGACATCGTTTCAGATAAATTACAAATTACCACTTCGAAATACTTAAACATGTTTCCCCCCTCACAAATGCACTTTAAAAAAAAAAAAAAAAAAAAATTTTCTTCTGGATTCGCATCAAGAAAAATTGAATTAAAAACAAAAGAAACAGGCAAATAAAAAATAGGGGTAGCAAATTATTGTTTATTATGGTGGTTTTTAAACAAAAAGAAAGAGAAACAATTGTGAACTAAATAATAAATATAGATTCGATATTTAAAATACTTCTCTGTTATTTATGGAACTGTGCCTCAAACGTTAGACAATGACATCGAAAACGTTTGTATGTTCTTTCAGAAGAGGCTGAAACTTGAACTGTTAACGACGATAATTTCAGACATGGAGCCGCCATTTTGAGTACTTGTAATTTATAATGGCGTAGCCATCGAGTTGATACCTTAACAAATAACAGTTTTTTTAGTGGAAAGAGGGGGGGGGGGAGAAATCAGTGTTGTTCCGCGCCACAAATTCAAATGGGATTATCCGATATTCTATAAATAGAAACGAAGATTATGACGGCAAAATTTATCGAAAATATGCATGTTTTAATATTGTTTTTTTTTTTTTTTTAATTTTAGTTTTTTTATTTTTTAATTTTAAAAATTAGTCCGCTTTCCAAGCCTTTTTTTTTTTTNAAAATCCGTTCCAACAATCTTCCGTTAGAAAAAAAAAATCCGTTCCAACAATCTTCCGTTAGAAAAAAAAAATCCGTTCCAACAATCTTCCTTTAGAAAAAAAAAATCCGTTCCAACAATCTTCCGTTAGAAAAAAAAAATCCGTTCCAACAATCTTCCGTTAGAAAAAAAAAATCCGTTCCAACAATCTTCCGTTAGAAAACAAATTCCGTTCCAACAATGTTCCGTTAGAAAAAAAATTCCGTTCCAACAATCTTCCGTTAGAAAAACAATTCCGTTCCAACAATCTTCCGTTAGAAAAAAATTCCGTTCCAACAATCTTCCGTTAGAAAAAAATCTCCTCATTTCTCACTCGTACAGCTTAGCCTTAACAATTACCAATTTCCGTTCTAAAAATCTCCTCATTTCTCATTCGTACAGCTTAGCCTTAACAATTACCAATTTCCGTTCGAAAAATCTCCGTCCAAACAATCTCACCATCTCTAGCTTCTACCCTTAAAGACTGAACAAGGAAAAAAAAATGATAGAATAAAATTCGACTAAATTTCTTTCCAATTTCCTGATACGGAACGGTCCATAGAAACAAATATATATGATATATGTGATATACGTGATATATGTCATATATGTCATATATATGATATATGTGCGTCAGCACTAAACCTCGCGAATCCGCAAAGAAAACATTTTTTTTTTTTTGTGTGTGTTTCTCCCATCTCTACTGTTCGGTGTGTACCAAGATGTTTTCCCAGAACACTTGAATAATCCCCAACACCAGCGCCATGAAGTGCTTTCCTCTTGTGTCTCCTTGAAACTTCTTGTTGTCATCTCCGCCGTCTTTGAGCCGTTAATCGCTTTAATTTGCCGTCTGCAAAGGAAAGGGGGAGGGTGGGGGCAGTTGCTGTACCCTCACCGTCTCCTGGAAATAGCTTTTCGATTGGCTAATCACTTCAAAGGGAAGATTCAAGCACTTTGCTCCCTGGCGCAGTTCTGATCTTGTTAACTCCCCCACACCACCCCCCCCCCCCCCCCCCCCGGCCCGTTAGCACTCGTTTCGCCGTCCGTGAGTTTCTCTGGGCGAGTTGTGAGGATCATTTTTAATAAACAGATGACATTTCAAACGGATTTGCACCGACGGCAAGGGGTCGAGGGGGTCATGGTGGCCGGAGTTTACACGCCTCGGAGTGTGCGCCCTACGGTGGAAGTGATAAACGGTCTCTTGGAGATATTTTTTTTACCAGCGATAAGCCAAAAAATCCAATTTGAAAACGGGGAAACGTACAGAAGGAAGATCAAGCAATATGCAAACATGCGTTAGATTATTTTTTTCTTTCTTTTTTTTTACAGTCAGTGTGTAAATAATTCATTCAATTTTAACACTTATAGGCAAAAATGAGAAAGGAAAAAGATAAATCGAATGAAGGATTTCGTTTGATATTGATTAAACATATCAATTTTCTCATCGAAAAATAAATGGTTTTTTGTTGTAATTTTGGTCCAAATTAATATTAATATACCCCTCTACCCGGCTGTCTGCCTATCAAGCTCGAGTAATATTTGTGGGCCTACAATGATACGAGAGTCCAATGGTTCTAGAACAAGTAATATATGTGGGCCTACAATGATACGAGAGTCCAATGGTTCTAGAAACAAAAGTTGGTGCTTGCCTCCAGCCAATATAGAAATGTGGGCCATTATTGGTTTTTTTCTAAGTATTTTTTTTTTTTTAAAGTGTAATAAAACATTGAACTGAATTATATTAGTTTAAAACAAATGGAGTAAAGCTAGAGCGGGCGATGATTCAATCTATAAATAGCCGTGAAACTTGGTGGTAGTTTTGCAGGTTGTCTAACTTTTTGTTGTGGGTCGTTTTTTGTTGTTGTTTTTTTTTAAACTTTTGGTGGTCGGTAGGTTTTCTTAAGTTCCCGTTAAAGATGAATATATTCAGAGATTGTGTTAAGGTGAACGATTCCAAAATGAAATATTTTAACAAATGTTTTGTTTTTTTTTTTTTTTTTAAATAAGAATACGGTATTATTTTCAATTGGCTTCATATAAAAGTCATTCGGCTAGATCAGTGGTTCTCAACCAACTTAGTGCCGCGACAGTTTCTCGTATCGTGGCGACCCCCCAGCCACACAATTATTTTCGTTGCTACTTCATAGTTGCAAGGATGTGCGTTTTCAGACTCTTAGGCGACCCCTGAGAAAGGGTCGCGTGATCCCCCAAGGAGCGCGACCCACATGTTGAAAACCGCTGCGCTAGATGGTGGTCATTTAGTGATCTCAGGAATATATATTTTTGGCTCGGAAGCTTTAATAATAGGACATTTAACACATGTGTTGCAAATTTTCTTCTATTGAAGTAAGAGATTACCAGCGAATGAACAGTTAGTCAGCTTATAAATTAATTCAAGGAGTGATATTAATATTAAAAAAAAAAAAAACTTTTAAAATCGTAACTATGTTTTTATTGGTGAACGTATTCAAACATATTATATCGTGTAATTCCATCAAGCCAGACTCGACTTTTTAAGCAAGAAATTAAAATAAAATAAATAATGTTGATTTTAATTGATAATCATTTTTTCTCTCTAAACTCATACAGTGTGCAGTGTGCAGTTATAGATGAAACTGGAAAGGAGGGTACCTTCTTCTTTTTTTTTTCTTACGTGAGATGCATGAGGTCTGGTAAATGAAGCAAATGCAGCATACGCCAAAAATAGCAGTACGGAAACTCCCGCATCTTCAATTCGTAATTGCGTTTTTCAACGGTGCGTACCTCCAGCCGACTCGTCACCATAGATTGGTCTCTCCATGGAGGAAGAAGTATTAATAGGCGATCAACATTTTCGCCAATGCACCAGTGAATGGAAATGGAGACCCTGTTTGAAAAAAAAAAAAAAAGGAGGAAAAAAAATTATGAAAAAAAAAAAAATTTAAAAAAAAAAAAAAAAGGTTCTGTCAGCTGAAAGGAAAATCTGATCGACCAGGAAGTGAATGTGAGCATCGCCGAAGAATCACACATTCCTATACAAATCCTGATCCCCATACACCATGCACAGTCAGACATTTCCAAAATACATCATCCTGGCTCCAATATTTGGCTCCGGAAAAGTTACCTAAGCCATAAAAAAATTATCAGAGCACCAAATAGGTTTGTCTATTGGTTTATTACATATATCGAAATAGTCAATATAAGATTAATTGACCAAGACCAATATAAGACTACTTGACCAGGACCAAAATAAGACTACTTGAAGAGGGCTATTATAAGACTAAATGATAAGGACCAATATAAAACAAACTGACAAGGACCAAAATAAGACTACTTGAAGAGGGATAATATAAGACTACTTGACCAGACCATGACCAATATAACACTAATTGACCAGGAGTAACATAAGACTAATTGATCAGGACCAATATAAGACTTCTTGACCAGAACCAAAATAAGACTAATTGACTAGGAGTAACATAAGACTAATTGATCAGGACCAATATAAGACTTCTTGAACAGAACCAAAATAAGACTAATTGACCAGGACCAATACACTAATTCACAAAGACCAATATAAGACTACTTGACCAGGGCCAATATTAGGCTACTTGAACAGGTTCATTACTAGGCTATTTGACCAGGGCCATTACTAGGCTATTTGACCAGGGCCATTACTAGGCTATTTGACCAGGGTCATTACTAGGCTATTTGACCAGGGTCAATACTAGGCTATTTGTCAAGGGCCATTACTAGGCTACTTGAACAGGGTCATTACTAGGCTATTTGATGAGGGCAATTAGGAGGTTACTTGACCACAGGGTAAAAGCTTTGGGTTTCAGCAACAAGACAATCCGGTAAACTCAAATAAAAAATAATACAATAATGATTCTACCGAAGAAATAACTCAACAATAGAAGAACTAACACAAAAATGGAAGAAGTAACACGACCATAGAAGGACTAACTCTACTATGGAAGAAATAACATAAACTCGGAAGAAATTACAACAATAGAAGAAATAACTCAACAATGGAAGAAGTAACTCGACAATGGAAGAAGTAACTCAACAATGGAAGAATTAACTCGACAATGGAAGAAATAGCCAAGCAATCAATCCACCGAAGAAATAACACTATACAGCGCTTACACCCGAGAGTGTTAACTTTTCGACGCTGGCGCCGCCGTCATCGGGGCGTTCATTAACAACATCTAAATCTGGCAGACGTGGAATCTTGCACCCGACGACACTGCTATCCCCCGTGCCTCTGCGCCACTTGCGGACTTCCAGGAATGCGAGGTCTCCAACGAGCCCACACGCTGGTCGGTGACAAGGCGAGGTTTACGGCTCGAGATGAACATCTCGTCCGGACCCATGATCCTAACGGTATGAGCACTTGGGGATACCCCCGTGCTAAACGCAGCCGTAGGAAGGGATGTGTCTTGTCTAACTCTAGACCAATTATCGTTTTTACGCGTCCGGTGCCTGCAGAGGGTAAGCTGCGGTGGGAAACCAAAAGTTGTAGTGTCGGCCTTGCTGATATTCTACATGTCTGGTGGACTCCTAGTTTACAACTGAAACTTTTACAAAAGCATAGTTGGAGCCCATGGTGACGTGAGAGCCAGAAGACATAGCGTAATTTTTGGAGGTTCCCTGCTTGACCTTGCTAATGCATAGTTACTGCTAAGAGTGCTAATAAAGTTACTGCTAGGAGTGCTAATAGAGTTACTGCTGGGAGTGCTAATAAAGCTACTGCTAGGGGTTCTAATTACGTTTTTACCAGAAAAAAAATGGCCACTGTATTTGTAAAGGACAGACTCACCTTTCTGGAGCCCCATTGCTGTCTGTAAAGTTACCATTGTTCGAAAACAAGACTTTCTATAAAAAGCTGCACTTGAGACCTCACTCTGGGCACATTATCAAATCGCCATTTCGCCATCCGGAAGTAATAAAGTGCTCGACCAGTCAACAATCAAAGCTAACTCTGGCCTTTTCAAGGGTTAAATGTGGACGAAACCAATTTTTAGGAAGCAATTTTGTACGTAGCAATGTTGTTCGAAAGGTATTTAGTTCCAACGAAAGTTAGTGCGAACAGATTATTTTGTTTTCAAGCATCATTTTGGACGGAGTTATTTTTTTCCAATGTAATTTTTTTGTTTAAATTTTAAGAAGATGTTTGTCGATCGAATGTGTGAGCGAGAAATCGAGACATTTCATGGAACTAAAACACAAAAATGAAATTTAATGGTATATAGTTGAAATTTTACACTTTTCTCAGCCACACCTCATTTTTAAACAAAGGTCTTTGCTTTGCTTACTTGAAAAAAGAAGTCCTTTCGATCAAATTCTAACAAATTTCTGTCGAAAAAAAAAATCATTTTGAGCAAACTTCCCTCAGATAAACGAACGTTTTGAACCAACTTCCGTTCGAACAACATTTCTTTGTACAAATTGGTTTCGTACAAATTGGTTTCGTACAACTTTGTTTCATGTTGATTATCGGATAAGACCTTTTCGTGGCCACAGTGGAAACGTTTCACAGAAAGTGAAGAATTATTATTTTTTTAAATTTTTCAACTATCTGTGCAACAATAGCTGCCAAGATGTTCACAGCACAGTCAAGCAATGCAGCACTACTCTATCAGTTCGTATTCTATTCATTGAAAAATTTTTTTTTTAAAAAAAGATCAAACTGCCTTTAAATATTTTTTTTTCTACCAGTCCAGATTACAAAGTTGAGCTCTGACTTGTGCATCCACGCCATATTATTTTTACTATCTTAACAGGCTTCAGTTAATCGAATTTTACCCACTTGTACTCGTTGATTCAGAGCGCTGTGAGCATGCTAAAGTAGCTTGGATTCAATTCAATCCAATACTAGTTTTATAAACACTGTTATGCTGACACATCTGCTGACATCTGCCATAATGGCAAATGTATGATATATCGTGATTGTAGAGACGTTTCTGGGCTGATGCCTGGTGAATGGTGCACACGTCACTCGCTAACCAACGACCGTCTTTGAACCAGGCACCATGCAAAATGTCTCTGAAAATTTGTCTGAGGGGGCGATAATAAGGGTGACACTCCGTATCTACAACCGATGCCAACATGCAATGTCCTTTGTGCATTCCTTCCCTTCTCCCTTTAGTACCACACCCCCTCCCCTCCCTTCCAGTTAAAGCCGAAGTCACGTACAAATTGATATTTCCTCCTCTCGGGTACATTATTATACCCTCAAATACTGTAGCGCCACAGCTCCGCAATCTGTACGCACTTGATCCGACGGGACAGCAACAGATCAGCTCTGACACCTGGAGAACTCATCGTACAGCTTTGCAGCCATTGTGCATGTGACTTCCGGACCCGGGAGCTGCCAAGTCCAATCTCGGAAAGGTCGTCTGCTGCACGGTACGAGCGGACGAGGCACGTATTCCTCGAGTTCCACGAGCAGACGCTGGCCGTGTCTCGCGATGAGCATTACATCTCATTAGTACTCGTTGTCTCACGCGAGCTAATGCAGACTGGTGTCCCGTCCCCTGACTCTCTCCTCTCCAACTAACCTTTCTATACATTGCACTGTATGACCTTCAACCTTTAGTCTTTCTCTGATGACTCCCTCTACTCATTTGAAAAATTGAAATAATTAGAAAATATTTATATGTTACAGAATTTTGAGACAATTGACAAAATTTCCATTTCTTGTCTACTTCTTCTTGCGCTAAAAGTGTCCCCTATTTATGTATGGCAGAGTAAGTGTTGGGGGTCATAAATATGTAACAATTTCCAAGACTCTCAGATTTAAAAAACAACAAAAAACATAAAAACTTTAAAATAACTTTTTTTATGGTTTACAATTCAATAATGCCAAGGCAGTGTTCTAGAAGGATGACATCTTTCTATAAGTCATGTCGCTCCATTCCCCTAACACAACCGACGACTATTTTCGCGACATCATAATGCATAAGCCTTTAAGAAGACGTAGCGTTACAAGGACTTACCAAATTATATGCCTTTATGATTCAATATAATTCTCTATTTATGAAAGAATGTACGGTGTAATCGTGAGTTCAATAGCGCGCAAAATAAAATTCCCGATAACTACGCACCCATGAGATTCTTAAAAAAGTGCGTTTGGTGCGTAATATTTTCTTTGTTTTATAGAAATAGTTTCAATTTAAAAATGTTGTAATAAATATTATGCGGTGTAATAGGGTTGAGACATTAGAATACAATTATAGTTCAGGGTTGTAAAATAGTGTACCGTGACGCTAACTCCTTAAATCCAATTTCGAATATGACCTTGCCGAATACCATCTGAATTATTAAACACTGAATCAGAACGACGAAGGAATTAGAAAGTGTGATCAGAAATCGCTAAAGTCCTTTACGACTTTTCAGCACTCTCT
>CAXITT010000064.1:778848-794275 GCA_964033795.1 Lymnaea stagnalis
CTTGAAGAGCCTGCAGTCTTCAACACAGTACTTGCTGAGTGTTCCTAGTGTGGATAAACACATACAAAAGTCGTACGGAGTGTGCTCTTTTGAAGCAATAGCGCCAAAATTATGGAACAATTTGCCTCAATCTTTGAGGGCAATTGTAAATGATAAAAAAATCATTTAAGAAACAATTAAAAACTTTTTTGCTTAAATAGATTTCGGAGGACCAGAGCGCAGTGAGCATGCTACAATGGCATGGATACCGGCGCGATATAAATCTCAAATCAATCAAAATATCAAATCAATCAAATTAATCATTATCATGCTCAAAAACATTGTTATTGACGAAATAACAAGTGTGTGCATGTATCACTGGCTTGTATTATAATTATGTAGTAGGCCTACTGCAGACCTGCTTAATTTTATGATTTAGCCGACCAATTTAGATGTCTTGCGATTCTCCGTCGAGACCTGTCAGAAGAACTGTTTTAAGAGACACGGTTAAAAAAAAATTAATAATTTCCCCCACCAAGGGAAGTAAGGGAAGTTGGTCGCCAAACGAAATAATTACGTCATTAAAACGGTAAGACTAATGTGTTGGTCCTAGACTAAATATTAATACAGGGATATCTTGTCAGATATTATGAAAACACAAAGCTAGTATAACGAAAGCCACAAAACACATTGGTGATATTTTAATAGCCTTAATAACTGATATTTAGGTGATAATTGGCTTTATTAGAACCACAATAATTACTATAGGTATATGTTCTAGATTGTAATAATATATAAAATAAAAGAGAACTCGAGGGTCTATTTTGAATGAATTTTACACACTCCCCCCCCCCCCCCCTTGCGCCTGGTCCAAATTTTCTCTACCATACTACTTTAAAAAAAAACATTTTTAAGAAATTTAAATTACTTTGACATTACAATAGTTAAAGCCAAAATAGTCATTAAATTTTTATTTATTAACATTCACAATGATCTCATTTAAAAAAAAATAAGAATGTAAATATTGATATTTCTCCCGTCATATTTTTTTTTCTTTTTAAAATGTATGCGTGGACGAATTTCAAAATACCTAAATATTTCAGTTTCGGCTTCGGTTGCGGCCAAAACCAAAAAGTTAAATTTCGGTTTAATTTCGGTTTCGACCGAAAGTCATTTTTAAATGTCGGCCTAGTTTCAGAAAATTACTTTCGGTCGGTCTCTAATGTAATACTTCACTAGTGTTGATCTGTGCTAGTAATTTACTAGTGTTGATCTGTGCTAGTAATTTACTAGTGTTGATCTGCGCTAGTACTTTATTAGTGTTGATCTGCGCTAGTACTTTATTAGTGTTGATCTGCGCTAGTACTTTATTAGTGTTGATCTGCGCTAGTATTTCACTAGTGTTGATCTTTTCTCGTATTTCACTAGTGTTGATCGGTCCTCATTTCTGTAATATGATTCCACATTTTATTCTGCCCAATCTGAAAGCTGGGCATCATTTTTACTCAAGAATACATAATATGATACACTCTACTGAAATTGATGCAGTGGTCTCGCCGTGGAAGTCCTGAACACCAATCTGAATCTTACGATGGGTCTTCAAAGTGAATATGCTCGTCAGATTTGACCGATGGCCTCACTAGATTGGCGATGACCGTCCGGCCCTAGCCCTTGCCCGTCAGTACCGTAGCTGTAGCACCACCACCCCCCCCCCTCCCGTCTATCAGCTCCATAAATCATGACCGTGTTCATGTAATCGAATCACTCCAGCTCTGTATCGAGACTCGTTTAGTATCGATTGTAGTATTACTGTCCCCATTGATTCTGGCCTGGCATAAACAAGGGTTCTATAATAAGGCCCTAGTGGCGACTCGGGAGTGGGGGTTGGGGTGTGGGGGGTGTGCAGAAAGGGGAGCGGGTCGGACATTCACCCACGGGCACCACATGTCTGGTATCGAGGAGGGGCATGGATAAAAAAGCTGTCCCCTCAGGGGGGTCGGTTTTTAATTACAGTTGTGGGTATTTGCCGTTCGTGGCATCCAAGAGTCGCGGAGAGCTAAGTAGAGTCACAGGGAAAAATCGTCGGTTCAATTTTTAGTCAACCGATACCACCTCGGTAAAATACTCGATACCAGAATCGTTATATGTTCCGGAAAATAACGAACTCAATTATGACGCACCAGTTATTGATTTATAAAGGTAATTCAAGATTTATTTATCTAAAAGTCACTGGCTCTCAGTGTGGCTCAGTGAACTCCAATAAATGATTTGAACTACAGACTCCGATTACAAGGTGAATATTTCGGCTGATCGAATACATTGTCCTGGGGTAAATGTCAATATCGATACGTCATTGATGAGTGATAGGCCAGCATTATTACAAGGGTAAACGTGGATGTTGGTGCAAAAGATAAATATTGCTGGATAAATGTTGTTGGATAAATTTTGTTGGATGAATATTGTAGGATAAAAGTTGGTTGATAAATGCTGTTGGATAAATATGGTTGGATAAATGTTGTTGGATAAATGTTGTTGGATGAATATTGTCGGATAAAAGTTGTGGATAAATGTTGTTGGATGAATATTGTTGGATAAACTATTGTTGGATAAATGGTGTTAGATAAATGGTGTTGGATAAATAGTGTAGGATAAATGGCGTAGGATAAATTTTGTTGTGAATATCCCAAGAGTAGGTTTACCATGCCAGACAAAACTGTCCCTAGTCTATATTTCTGATTCCAACTGATTATTCCTGGGTCTCCTCTCACTATGTGACCCCCCCCCCCCTGCTTCCACACAACCGCTACGCGGCACTCGGCAAGAACTACCTTTTACACTCAAAGCGTACAAGAGTAGGTTTACCATGCCAGACAAAACTGTCCCTAGTCTATATTTCTGATTCCAACTGATTATTCCTGGGTCTCCTCTCACTATGTGACCCCCCCCCCTGCTTCCACACAACCGCTACGCGGCACTCGGCAAGAACTACCTTTTACACTCAAAGCGTTCACAACTTTATTGGCAGAGTTGTTACTCTTGCAAGAGCGTTTCTGAGATCCTTTGACCTCGGGATTAATTTCTCCTCGCTCAGCTCAACATCCCAGCATCCTTCCCCCCTCCCTCCCCCACTTTTTCCACCCACCTTTCTGTATCGTCATAAAAGCCCTCATAAAACTGACTCTCCTTAATGAGAATACCTCACTGCCTCCACGCGAGGCGTCACAGCTCGCTTCTCTCTCTCTCTCTCTCGTGTTGGTTGATATCTCGTGTTTTATGACGTGCAATCAACGAGAATAGGTAGAAGATGAAGGATTTGGGAAAGGGGGGGGGGGGGGGGTTAAAAAAAGAATTCAACCTACCTGCTCGTCATTTCTTTACACTGATCAATTATTATCTTGAGAAATTATGACCATTTGAAAGAAGGGCAGATGACTGAACACTGCGTTCATAGCTCACCAGACGAATCCCCGTGCAAACAAAAGGATTCGATGAAAAAAAAGGTCTTTGTGTCGATCAAATAAAAATGTGAAACAAAACAATAACGTTTCCAGTGTCCTTCCCCCACTGCCGCCCCCACTGCTGTCCCCACTGCCGCCCCCACTGCCGCCCCCACTCCCACCCCACCCCCATTTCCACCCCCACTCCCACTGGTGATGTTACTCAATTGGAGATGTTACTATATTGGTGATTTACGATTTCCGTGATTTACCATATTGGTGATGTTACTGCTTTGGCGATGTTACTATAATATTGGTGCTATTACTGTGTTGGCGTTCGCACTTCATAGGTGATGTAAGTTTATTGGTTTTGTTACATTGTTGGTTTTTGTTCATTTATATTTATTTAAATATTCGTGCTGTCTCGTAAGCTTGTTGCCGTAAGCTGACATTGAAATATTAAGTCATTTTGCTGACTGCTCAGTCCTGAAGGACAGCAGAAGTCATTTTTATCCATGAAGTAAGTTCAATCAGCTTCAATTACGTTTGTGGTTGTTTTTGTTGTTGTTGTTTTTTGGGTTTTTTTTGTTTTTTTTTGTGTTGTTGTTTTTTTGTGGTTTTTTTTTTTTTTTTTTTTTTTTTTTTTTGTTTTTTTTTTTTTTTTTTTTTTTTTTTTTTTTTTTTTTTTTTTTTTTTTTTTTTTTTTTTTTTTTTGTTGTAAATACCAACAAGTCTTATGAATTCACACGTTCACCCGAAGAGCATCGACAGGTTGGAGGCGGTCCAGCGACGGGCGGCACGCTTTGTCCTGAACCACTGCAGGAACACCTCTAGCGTTGGCAGCATGCTGAAAACACTGGGCTGGTCACCATGGAGGAACGTCGACGACTATCAAGGCTCTCCATGATGTAAGACAGTGGTCCCCAACCCCAGGGCCTTTTATTTACTGTGGCGTATTTCTCTCGGGATTGTGGGACTTTCCATTTACGAGAGGTTAACCGGAAGCTGAGCTGCTATGAGCGGCAGTGGCGTTGTGGCTTTAGTGGAGAGAAGGTGTGTGGCGCTCTTCTCTCTGTTCACCGTTGCTTTCTCACGTTTTAACAGTGCTTGGTACTTTCTCACGTTTTAACAGTGCTTGGTACTTTCTCGTGTTTAACAGTGCTTGGTACTTTCTCATGTTTAACAGTGCTTGGTACTTTCTCATGTTTAACAGTGGTAGGCACTTTCTCATATTTAACAGTGCCTGGCACTTTCTCGTGGTTAACAGTGCTTGGTACTTTCTCATGTTTAACAGTGCTTGGCACTTTGTCATGTTTAACAGTGCTTGGTGTACGTGTATGTTGTGTTTTATTTTTGCCATTTTTCGCCCACATTTACGGTCTGAGTTTAACGATGTTTTATTTTCCAGGTTACATCTCGGTCACGTGAGCGCTCAAATTAACCCACATATTAGCAAAAATGAGTACGAAACAGACATCGTTAGAAAGTTTCCTTGGGAAAAAGAAAAGTCCTAGTGAAGAGACAGAAGAAGAGCCTTCATCATCAAAGAAACATAAAACTTTTTAACAGACAATATCATGAGTCCCACTTGAAATATGGATTTATCGGGACAGGTGATTCCCCACACACCAAACCAGCTCTGCATAGTATGCGGTGACCGGCTCTCTAATGAGGCGATGGAACCTTCAAAACTGCTTGGCCACTTGAACGCCAAGCACCCTGGATTACAAGACAAGCCTCTAGAGTGTTTTGAAAGAAAACAACGGGAGCACGAAGGACAGAAGAAGTATCTGAGGGCCACCACATCAATCAAGGAGAATGCCCTGAGAGCATCATAATTTGGTGTCTAACCGTAGTGCTAAGGCTAAAAAGCGATTCACCATCGGTGAAGAATTGATCTTGCCCTCCACTAAAGACATTTGCCGTGAACTTCTAGAGAGGCTGTTTCTAAAAAGATAGCACACGTGCCTTTGTCGGCTTGCACTGTGACTAGGTGCATTTAGGAAATAGCCGAAGACATTGAGACGCAATTGTTGGAGAGGATTAATACATCACCGCGGTACGAACTCCAGGTTGACGAATCTATAGATATCGACAACAAGGCAATACTACTTGTTTAGATGCGATATCTTTATCAGGAGGATGCGCATGATGATTTTTTATGTGGACTATCTCTGCCAACCAACACTCCAGGAGCAGAACTGTTCAAGTCACTGGATGGTTATATATCAGGACAACTAAAACGGTCCTTTTGTGTCGGCATGTGCACAAACGAGGCTGCTGCCATGACAGGACGACTGTCTGGTTTAACTGCTCGGATTAAGGAGGTTGCACCTGAGAGTGAATGTGACGCATTGCATCATTCACAGGGAAAGGCTGGCAAGCCGAAAAATGTCACCGGAATTTGAACAGCACATTAACCACATCAAGACACACCCTTAATTCGCTCCTGTTTGAGCAGCCTTGTGACAGGGTGGACGCAGAGCACAGATGGCCTCTCTTGTACACAGAAATAAGATGGTTATCCGGAGGAAAATCGCTACCCAGAGTATTTGAATTACGAGAGCCATTGCAAAGATTTCTCTCAGAAAAGAAGTCACCGCTGGCAGCACATTTCAGTGAGAAGGTTTGGGTCGCAAAACTGGCTGTGACCTGTGTGACATATTCAGCCTTCTCAATGAGCTCAAACTGTTCTTCCAGGGGAAAATGACAGCTGTTTTCAGTAGCTGCATTTAAAGCCAAGCTGGAGTTATGGGGGATGGCGCGTGAACAGAGGCATTTTGGACATGTTTCAAACATTAGCGGGGATTTTAGGCGAGACTGATCCTGAGCATTCATTCTCCCAGTTGGTGCACGATCACTGTCTTTGCTGTTAAGAGAGTTCGAGCGCTACTTCCCAACCACAAAAGACCCATGACCTGGCAAGGGATGGATCCGCGACCCATTTGTCAACAAACCAGGCGAATCTAGCATGTCTGTGCCAGAAGAAGATCAACTCCTCGAGGTTGCAAATGACGGCGGCCTTAAAACTATGATTGAGACAACACACCCGTGTGAAGAGGGGTTTTCTGCAGTGACAGCAACCAACGGAATAAACTGGACATAAGCAACATAGTATCCCATCTACATGCATAGGAGCCAAAATGATCAATAAATTGATCGTGGGCCCTTAAGATATAGAAGAAGAAGAAGAACACACTGTGGGTGTCATTCTCTCCTATTACCCCCAGATGGAATGATCTCGTTACAGAAAAACAAGCTCATGGTTTTTTTTTGTTGATTAAGCGTTATAGTGAATGTTAAATCACCTTATGTTCATTTTTGGGTGTAACTATATTTTTATTTTGAAGACATGTTTAAATACAATTAAATTAAAAAGTTTAAATCAAATAATCTAAAATATAAATAATCAGAGCCACCCCTCCCCCCCCCCCTTTCTTTTTTTCAGCGGGCCGCGGTAAAATTATCCGCGGCGATAAGAAGATTGTGGACCACTGATGTACAAGACAAAAAAAAAATGGGCTGGTCCACTGCTCCGGCATTAAACAGAAACTCGTTCATCTACCCCTTAGACAGCGACGAGGCCACGACAGGCAGTTCCGGCTCATAAAAACAAGAACTCAGTACAGGAGCTCCTCATTCTTGCCTAAGACAATAAGGGATTGGGACAGGCCTCCAAAAGCAAAAGTTGAGGCGATTACACTTGACAAATTTGTGTCTATTGCCTCCTGTCTTCCAGCCTCCAGTTCATAACATCATAACCCCATTGCTGAGTCGCCCTTGCAACCAGTGAAGTATCCCTTTGAAACCCATGCACAGTAACATCGCAAACCCCTCTGAAACATAGGAGCCAGAATGATCAATTCATTGATCGTGGGCCCTCAAAATAAAGAAGAAGAAGATTTTTCATTTTTTGTAAAACTTTATTTTCTCTCATTAAATTACATTCTCCAATTAAATTGTATCAAAGTTTCAAATACTTTGTAGAAAAACCAAAATAAACGACAACAAAAACTATATAATGTACTGGTCATGACAAGACTCAAATATACATGTACATATCTCTATGGAAAATGAGTTTAAACCTATGAACACAGAAGCCAATAAAACATTTACAGTCCATGTTTTTAAACTCTTTATCAAAGTGAGAAGTACGCGAATTAACATATTATCTACTAAACATAATTACACAGTTTTGGGAGAAAAATACAGATATTTTTGGTTGGTGTCTAGGGGCTAAAGATTCAGTGATTCAATGGCTTAATTGGATTCCCTGTCATAATTGGTTGGATTGCCTGTCATCTTTGAACCCCAATATTCTCTGGGTTTTGTTCATCATTAGAGACCTGAAATGTACTGACCAGCTTATTTAGGCTACGTGAAAATATCTTTCCAAATTTAGCAAATTCTCTGTGTACATATATTACGAAACGTATTTATTTACTTAAAAACTAACGTACAATAAACATGGCCCCCAGGATAGTAACTTGACAGACATGAACCAACTTTTCGCAAATTTAGTATTAGTAGAGCGCCATTTCGCCTCTGAACTTAGGTATGGAGAAAGTCAAATGTTATAGAAAATGTTCGCCAACTGAAGAATAACGTTCAAAGGAAATAATCGCACATAATGTTTAATGTAGCATAATCTTGTTTGACGTGAGATCACTTCATGGATAAAAAGTGGCGATAGCTGTAAAAGTCAATCAAACCACTTTAATACCTAATATTTGCTGTTCACACCTAAATAAAATAAACTCAGGAACTCTACATTTCTTTCCTGTGAGAATTTAATCAACATTTATTTTAAACAAATACTACTAGTGGGGCTCCGTAAATTCAGCCACTTAAAAAAAAAAAAAAAAAAAATATTCGTGGATAGGATTATTGTTACATTTGTCTTATTTTTCTANTTTAGTTAAGCCCCCCCCCCCCCCCAACCAAATCCATTTTTAACCATCTCTTTACTAAAGGTATATTTTATTTTTTTAAATTCAATTTTAACTTCATTTTAAATTGATTCGATGGCATCATTAAGTATTTCCCTTAGTGTTCATACGGCAAAGAAATAAAAAACCATACAAGTCAAGGTTCTTTTAATAAAAAAGTTCTGTTAAATGGCAGGACAAAGAGATAAGAAAGACCAACACGTGTTAAAACGCGGTATCACATTGTGTTATACGGTGAGTCTCGCATTAACCGTGGAGGTTTTTCAACAAATAAGATGAACTTCTGAAAGCCAAAGTAGCGAAGGTAGGGATCGCAGAAAGGGGTCGTATGAAGGGGTCATAGGAAGGGATCTTATAAAAGGATCATATGGATCGTATGAAAGGGATCGTATGAAAAGGATCGCATCATTTTATTTAAAGTGACCATTACAAAAATAATATCTGTTAAAAATTAAAAGTGCGAGTTGGCCTTTGTTAAACTAAGCTTAAAGTGCCCAATGCAGCACAGTAGAGATATTGTTCTCGTGGAAAAATAATGGCTCCGTAGTTAAAGTGTGTTAAAGACCGTAGGTGAATATTACTCATACACTCCCTATGTGGTTATGATCTCTCAGACACTCCTTATGTGGTTATGAGCACTCAGACACTCCCTATGTGGTTATGAGCTCTCAGACACTCCCTATGCGATTATGATCTCCCAGACACTCCCTATGTGGTTATGAGTCCTCAGACACTGCCTATGCGGTAACGAGCACTCAGACACTCCTTATGTGGTTATGAGCACTCAGACACTCCCTATGTGGTTATGAGCTCTCAGACACTCCCTATGGGGTTATGAGCTCTTAGTCCAAATGTTCTCAAACCTGTGGGTCGCGACCCCTTTGGGGGTCGAACGACCCTTACACAGAGGTCGCGTAAGACCATCGGAAAACACATATTTATGAAGTAGCAACGAAAATAAGTTTAGGTTATGGAGTCACCACAACATGAGGAACAGGACTAATGAGTCGCGGCTTTAGCAAGGTTGAGAACCACTGTCTCAGACTCTACGTTTGTGATTACTGCTAATAACTTCCATCATTTCTCTTAGCTGCCCACATGCCATATGTCTTTGGTCACTCTGTGTCACATTGCAAGCGGTAATACCTCAACACTATTAGTTAAAACACTTAAGCTTAAAATGGGCCAATCATCTGAGCTTTTAAACTATTCAGGCATACACTCATATCTACTAGTTAACATTACGAGAACTCTTCAAATAAAACTATCGCCTCTGCCAGTCGTAATTAGTATGGCCCTTTTACACGCGGTAGGATGTCTGCTCTCATCCACACAGAGCCGTAGATGTCTCCTTCGCTCCACACAGAGACGTAGATGTCTCCTTCGCTCCACACATCAGAGACGTTAAGGTCTGGTCTCATCCATACAGAGACGCAGATGTCTCCTTCGCTCCACACATCACAGACGTTAAGGTCTGGTCTCATCCATAGAGAGACGCAGATGTCTCCTTCGCTGCACACATCTGAGACGTTAAGGTCTGGTCTCATCCACACAGATTACAGAGACACACCAAGTCCGTTTGATATTTGTTGACGATCGTCACAGATTAGATCAACTTTTTATAATACAACATGTAAGTAAGTAAAACAGGTTACGACTCAACTGGATTAAACCACCGTCTTCCTTCAAGGTTAATCCACAGAGTGTCCACGTCTTACACTGCGACACACGACTTGAGTCAGAAGCTTGTCCTCATTGTTATTGACACATATTTACACTGCACGCGAAACCTGGAGATTTCAAGAAATGTTGTCGGTTTCTATGTCCACATGTTTGTCTCTAACCGACCCTGCCCTGGACTCCCCGCGGAAACTGATCTCGCACTTGCCGTGCCGACTCAGCTTATCGACCCTGATCGCCGAGCAGAAAGGTTTGGCCCTCGGCTCCTCCTCGTCTCCGCTATGTCGCTCCTCGTCACTGACGTCAACGTTATTGCGGTCATTGTTCTCGTCATCGGCATCATCACAGCACTCGGTGTTCATGGCCTCCTCGCCTTTCCCACCACTCGCCACGTCAACGTTGTCACTGCTGTTGTCGTTCCCCGGGCTGTGCACGGGCGTCGCGTCCTGAGCCTCGTCGCTCAGACTGGCCAGGGAGGACGATGACGGGGACTGCAGCCCGCCGTTGTTGAAGCTGTCCCTCAGCGTCTTCTCCTGGACTTTCCTCAGCTCCATCTCGGCGACCGACCCGGGGACGGACTTCTGCAGCGGCAGCTTCTTGGCGGCCGTGACGTCGTTCTTGAGCTCTTCCAGGTCTCGCTTCAGCTTGGCCCGGCGGTTCTGAAACCACGTGATCACCTGGGCGTTGGTCAGCCCGAGGCTCGCCGCGATTTCGTCCCTGTCGGCGGGGGTCAGGTATTTTTGGTAGAGGAAACGCTTCTCGAGCTCGTAGATCTGTTGGTTGGTGAAGGCCGTCCTGGACTTCCGGCGTTTCTTCGGTGGCTGGTGCTTCCCGAACAGTGCGGCCTGGTCTTTACGCTTGGCGTCTGGGGACATGAAGTAAAAGATTAAAGATAGATTTTTTTTTTCTTACACGTGGTTCTCTGGTGACCTTTAAATTATTGTTATAGACGTTATAACAGTGAGAGAATTACTACAATGCAATATTGGTCGCTGTTTTAGGCTATGAACGGTTCTCAAATTATCACCGTGCCTCACTGCACTGGGGTGGGGGTTATTTACAATTATAAAACTTTATATAATTAGAGAATTACCACAATACAATATTGATGGATGGATTGTATACTGTTATAGCGCTTGTGTCAACGTTATTTTTAGCATTCTCACAGGATCTGATGTCCTACAATCTATTTAAAGAGAAAAGTCTTTAAATGCTTCTTAGATGGCTTTTTTATGAATTTCGTTTTCCTTAAAAGATGGAGGCAAACTGTTCCATAATTGAGGCGCAACAGCTTCATTAGAGCGCCCCCCCCCCTATGGCTTCTTTCCTTGTTCATCCACAGAAAATATGTATTGTTGAGTTAACTATTAATATTCATCTATCAATAAACATTTTGTAAACAAACAAGACGAGGCTTCACATTAAAACATATGTAACACATTTCTTTTTTAAATGTTTCTTGTTTCATCCAACAGTTTTGAAGCTTTCGATAATATATTTGAACTTTTTTTTTGTTTTTTTTTGTAGAAGACTGTCATTTTTCATAATGTTTAAATCGAATATAAAATCAACTGATACTAATGTGTTTAGGGTTTACACCAATGATTAAGTTGTTGATTTTTTTTTTCTCTTATTCTTACGCAAGTGAACAGCTTTTTGAAAAGGAAATAAAAAATGTTTGTCTGTAAATTTAAAACTTGTCACTTTGAAAAATGAACAGTGTCGAACACGTGACAAGAAAACATACATAATAATATAAGACAGAAAAAAGTGGAGATGGGGGGGGGCATACACAGTAGAAAAGTAAGGTTTATTTGTACAGTCATATCATCAATGTTGTCCTGGTTGTTGCAAACCATAACAGAATGACAGTTGCTGAGGTTAAAAATAGCGTAAATTAGTTCACGTAACACGCCCAGGCCCCCAACACATATCCTTAACCACGCCACATATTGGGGACCGCTGACATAAACCATTCAAGTGTTTGGTTTCTCTTTTTTTTAAAATCGTACATAGAGTATAATAAAAAGCTGTCTTTTGTTTCTCCACACGACAATTTAGTCGACAATTTAGTCGTATTATCATTCACCTCCCAGGAACACGAGCGCCCAAAGTGTTGTGAACCTGTGAAACACCAACATCGGAAATAAACTCAGCGTTCTCTTCACTTTTCTGCTGTTTTTTGGGGCTTTATACGGTTCTCAAATTATCACCGTGTCTCAATGCACTGGTGGGGTGAGGGCGGGGGGGGGGGGGGGGGGGGGGGGGGGGGGTTATATACAATTAAATACACTGGATTTCGGTAACGTACAGGAGCAGGGGAAAGTGTGGAGTTGGCTATCTATTAATTGCACATGGTCAACATTATCTGGCAGTAGTCATGGGAGACAATCTACGGCCTGTCTCCTGTCTGTTCAACATCTGTATCCTGCAGATAACTTTGGTTACCTTGCTAACTTAGTTTCAGATTTATTCATTCAAAACTATGTTTGAAATTTAAAAAAAAAACAACAACCCGATCTCAGCTTGACACTTAAGGACAACATGATCACGTGTCTTGCCATGAATCGTCACGGCGTCCCCCCCCCCCCCCCACGTGGTGCATCATAATGGTACCACCGGCACATCAACGTAAAGAAGGGACGCCGGGCTGTTACTTTACACCACATGTCTCACATGAACTCATTTTTTTCTTCAATTCTCAGAGACCCAACGAGCTCCCCTTACTGATGATTATTCGCAGTTGACGAGGACACAGAGAGGGCCTTGTTCAAAAGACTCCACAGACGTCACATCCGGCATTTCTTTCTTACACAATTTTATTATTGTATTTTTAAATATATTTTTTTCAAATAATAATTTTTTTGTTTGTTATCTTCAACACACGGAATTCTTCTTCTTCTTTATTTTGAGGGCCCTCGATCAATGAATTGATCATTCTGGCTCTTTTATTCGAAAATTCATGAGCGTCAGTACTTTGTCCTTTATTAAATTTGACATGTGCTGCTGTCAGAAGTTATCCGCATAGCAGAAATAAACCGCAAATTCGAAATAGGTTGCTTGTCACGAATAGGTCGTATTTCAGGAAAATGTCGTACGTAACAAATAGGCCACATGTCAGAAATAGACCGAGTATCAGATTTAATACCGCATCTCAGATATAGGCCGCAAATTATTAGGTCACACCTCAGAGATAGTCGACACAATAGAACTGTGAAACATTCCATAAATGGGCCGCTTTAAAAAAAAAAAAGGAAAAATAATTAAATACGAAACTAAAGCAAAAGACCCACTTACAAAAAACCAAACAAAAAATAATCATGTCTTCCTCTACGTGAACTCAATGACTAAGTTACAAAACGAACAACTCTGAAAATGGCGTTCACGCCAAGCTATCCAATTCATGCTTGAATAATTAATAAAAATGTTCCAATCCAACAATCAACTACCATTTTTAAAAAAAATTGAATTAATTAATCATTGGCATCATAATTCGAGACGCTTCGACCCCCCCCCCCCGGCCCGCACTCACTCACCCAACCCCCTACCCCCCCCCCCCCCCCCCACCCCCCCCCCCCCCCCCCCACCCTTAACGCCTCGACCACTTAGTCACTTGGGGATGACTAGGTGACAGGTCAAGGTACAGAGATGATCATGGGAGGAGACGCGATGCATGTTCTTTTTCTGGAGGACTACACCAATATCTCGGAGTGAGGTTGTTGAGAAATAAACGAACAAAGTTTTAACATACAACTAACGCACCGATTTTTATATATATAATACAACCAACACACATTTTCACGAAGCGCAAGGAATGACATACGGGGTGCTTGTAATGACATATGGTGTGCTTGGAATGACATATGGTGTGCTTGGAATGACATATGGTGTGCTTGGAATGACATACGGGGTGCTTGTAATGACATACGGGGTGCTTGTAATGACATACGGTGTGTATGTAATGACATACGGTGTGTGTGTAATGACATACGGTGTGTGTGTAATGACATACGGTGTGTGTGTAATGACATTCGGTGTGTGTGTAATGACATACGGTGTGTGTGTAATGACATACGGTGTGTGTGTAATGACATACGGTGTGTGTGTAATGACATACGGTGTGTGTGATGACATATGGTGTGTGTGTAATGACATACGGTGTGTGTGTAATGACATACGGTGTGTGTGTGTAATGACATACGGTGTGTGTGTAATGACATACGGTGTGTGTGTAATGACATACGGGGTGCTTGTAATGACATATGGTGTGTGTGTAATGACATACGGTGTGTGTGTAATGACATACGGGGTGCTTGTAATGACATACGGGGTGCTTGTAATGACATACGGTGTGTGTGTAATGACATACGGTGTGTGTGTAATGAAATACGGTGTGTGTGTAATGACATACGGGGTGCTTGTAATGACATACGGGGTGCTTGGAATGACATACGGGGTGCTTGTAATGACATACGGTGTGTGTGTAATGACATACGGTGTGCGTGTAATGACATACGGTGTGCTTGTAATGACATACGGGGTGCTTGTAATGACATACGGTGTGTGTGTAATGACATACGGTGTGCTTGTAATGACATACGGCGTGCTTGTAATGACATACGGTGTGTTTGTAATGACATACGGGTTGCTTGTAATGACAGGTGTGTGTAATGACATATGGGGTGCTTGTAATGACATACGGTGTGTGTGTAATGACATACGGTGTGTGTGTAATGACATACGGTGTGCTTGTAATGACATACGGGGTGCTTGTAATGACATACGGTGTGTGTGTAATGACATACGGTGTGCTTGTAATGACATACGGGGTGCTTGGAATGACATATGGTGTGTGTGTAATGACATACGGTGTGCTTGTAATGACATACGGGGTGCTTGTAATGACATACGGTGTGCTTGTAATGACATACGGGGTGCTTGTAATGACATACGGTGTGTGTGTAATGACATACGGGGTGCTTGTAATGACATACGGGGTGCTTGTAATGACATACGGTGTGTGTGTAATGACATACGGGGTGCTTGTAATGACATACGGTGTGCTTGTAATGACATACGGGGTGCTTGTAATGACATACGGTGTGCATGTAATGACATACGGGGTGCTTGTAATGACATACGGTGTGTGTGTAATGACATACGGGTGCTTGTAATGACATACGGGGTGCTTGTAATGACATACGGTGTGCTTGTAATGACATACGGGGTGCTTGTAATGACATACGGTGTGCTTATAATGACATACGGGGTGCTTGGAATGACATACGGTGTGTGTGTAATGACATACGGTGTGCTTGTAATGACATACGGGGTGCTTGTAATGACATACGGTGTGTGTGTAATGACATACGGTGTGTGTGT
>CAXITT010000064.1:829268-839408 GCA_964033795.1 Lymnaea stagnalis
GTTTAAAAAAAAAAAAAAAAAAAAAATAGAACTATGTGATTTTCCGGAGCTGTAAACGGCGGAATTTAAAAAAAACAACAAAAAACTCCAAAGTCAAATACCTGACTCCACAGCGCTAAGGATTGAGCACGTGATTAGCAGGTCTGTTAGCTTAATGGTTCTGACATTTAGGCGAGTGAGTTTATTACGCAATAATTTCATGTTTGGCTTCTTTGAGAAAGTCAAATATTTAATTTTAGGATTCATGTTTCTAATGTCCGGGAGGAAAGAGAGACGTTGGATGGGATAATTTATGGAGAACAGCTGAGAACACTTACCGGAACTATTTTACGGCACAAAAAAAAAAAAAACTTAAGGAGAAGACGTGATTACTGCAAGTCTCTCTACACATACAGCACGTCTCTACGGGGAATTGTACTTCGAATTGATTTTCTTGGCGGTTTCTGATTCTGATCAGAAAGTCCTTCTAAAGCCTTAAGTCATGGTTGGGGTGAAACAAATGGGGAAGACGGAAGGGCGGGGGGCGGGGGGGGCAATAAGCCGCTCCCCATTTCCATGAAAGTCATAGCTTGAGCAGAGGAAGAACGGTTTACTGCCAAGTAAGAGGGCCACCAGGCAGACCTGTAAAGATTATAAAAACACTAAAGAAACACGGACTTGAAAGGTAAACTCTCCAAAGTAAAAGTTAAAATAAAATATTAATAAATCAATAAAATACTGATTTAAACTTTTTAAAAATAAAAATAAATAAATTTTTTAAACAAATAATAAATTTTAAAAAATAAAAGAAGCAATGTTCTTTTATTTATTATTATTTTTTTTTTTTTAAACTCTGCAGTACTGCCCATCTGACGCTGCCCGAGTACCATTGTACATGCAACACTACGTGCGTAATAGTTTTCAATGTGTTTTGAAATAATCATCCGGTCACTTGAGTGGTAGTCCCCGTTGTGAATGCAAGAGTAGAGCGGTCGTACTCGCGTTCATTAATTCATGCGTAATCAACGCTATGGAGGTGGAAATTTTACCAACTCAATAAATGAATCACTGTAGCACTCTGTAGGACTCTGTAGAACTCTGTAGGACTCTGTAGGACTCTGTAGGACTACGTCTTTCTGTTCAGCCAAATTTTATCACGGGTTAAAAATAACCTCTATTGGTTGATAAATAATCCCGTAGTCGAAAAAACGAAGTTTTTCAACAAACCAATCCGGCTCAAAATGCAAAAAAAAAAAAAAGTCCTTCGATATCCCTCCACATTTCTGCTGACGTCTTTATACCGCCTGATAATCCCAGCGGTGATGGATCCCCACCGTCACGACGGTTAGCAGGACTTCCAAGCGGCCCGCTTATTTATGACCGCCGACTTTACTCCACAATGATGCTCTCCTGTCTTTGTGGCATCAAAGTGAAATCGCTAACCGTGGATAACTGCAAAAGCGATCAGCAGCCGACGTATACTAAGACTCCCGGGCTGAAATTGCTTTACTGGCCCTACTCGTAAACTACACAAGTTAACAGCTGAAAAATGCCTTCTTGTTGGGTTTTTTCCCCCTCACCCCACCCACCCCCACCCCGCACGCACACGCACACCCAAAACCCTCGCCAATTCCTCGTCGATACAGTCAGTAAAAGATCGCGGCAAATATGCTTTTGAAAAACGAGCAGTGCGGTGCGCGTTAATTCTTCCCTGGAGGTCACGGGGAGACAGCGGGCGAGATTGCTAGTTCCTAAGAAATTTTGCCTGTTCAGAGAGTTTGTGAAATCGCTTACCCGGCTCGTAATTGGCTTTTTTTTTTTTTTTTTGTTGATAATTAAGACCATGCTCGTTAGCCCTGTAATCATATTTGAATGATTCGCCCCTGTTTGTTTTTTCGGGCCCCGGGTGCTAAAGTGTCGGTGGGCAGGTAACGTCTCAGGGACCTATGAAGTTTTAGTTCATCAATCTCTTCTTTTATTACCAAATGGAATTTGTAAGTATAGCGTCTTGGCTCCGGCATGCACATCATTTTTCGTATTGGGTTTATCGCTAACAAGGATCAGGCGCAGTTACTGGACAAGTGCACCACATTAGGGCAAAAGGAAATGTTGGTTACATGACTTCGCCGAGCTAGGGCAATAGGAAATGTTGTTTGCATGACTTCACCGAGCTAGGGCAAATGCAAATGTTAGTTAAATGACTTCACCGAGCTAGGGAAATAGGCAATGTTAGTTCCGTGACTTCACCAATCTAGGGCAATAGGAAATGTTAGTTACATGACTTCACCGAGCTAGGGCAATAGGCAATGTTAGTTACACGACTTCACCAAGCTAAAACAATAGGCAATGTTAGTTACATGACTTCACCAAGCTTAGGGAAATAGGAAATGTGGCACTTTAGGAAGTATGTAGTTCTGGACGGTGTGTGCTTTTTGCTGCAGTACGGCAATCCATCCCCGATTAGCCACCATCGTAAGGATTCCCTTCTTAGAACTTTGATAATTCCATTGTGGTACCCTTGCCCCCCCCCCCCCTTAATACGATTTTTTCTAAGACATGCGCAGTGATACATCTGCTATGTTTCTATTCCATCTACCCCATTAGCAGGAGACGCACCCGGCTTCTTTCTCCCTTTCCAGTAAACGGAGTCCAGATGGCGAGAACGCTAATGATGGATGTTGGGACGACTTGAAGGGTCCCCATAAAGTAGGACCATGGGCTCCTGGGGGTCTCCGCTAAGTGAAGAACACACGCACTTCACACGTCCCCGTAGAGTTAAGGAATTTACGAAATTTTTTGGAGGGTGGTAAAGAAGATTTGATGGTATGTTGGGGGGGGGGGGGGCGTTTCTATGAAAGCCACAAACACACGTATTCAAATACATACATACGAGCACACATGCGAGCGCTTTTATCAGGGAGATGGTTGAAGCACTTGATCCATTTACCCCATGATTTTCAAACAGGAGTGGCAGGGCCAAAGAGAGCATACTTTAGTCAGAGAGGAGTAACTCATTGATGCTGATGAGTTGGACTACAGTACGTGTTCACGGGGTATATAAGTAGAGCCTTTGTATATGTAGAGCCTTCGTATATGTGGAGCCTTTGTATATGTAGAGCCTTTTTATATGTAGATCCTTTGTATATGTAGAGCCTTTTTATATGTAGAGCCTTTTTATATGTAAAGCCTTTGTATATGTAGAGCCTTTGTATACGTAGAGCCTTTGTATATGTAGAGCCTTTGTATATATAGAGCCTTCGTATATGTGGAGCCTTTGTATATGTGGAGCCTTCGCATTTGTAGAACATTCGTATATGTAGAGCCTTTGTATATGTAGAGCCTTTGTATATGTAGAGCCTTTGTATATGTAGATCCTTTGTATAGTAGATCCTTTGTATATGTAGATTCTTTGTATATGTAGATCCTTTGTATATGTAGAGCCTTTGTATACGTAGAGCCTTCGTATATGTGGAGCCTTTTTATATGTAGAGCCTTTGTATATGTGGAGCCTTTGTATGTGTAGAGCCTTTTGATATGTAGAGCCTTTGTATATGTAGAGCCTTTGTATATGTGGAGCCTTCGTATATGTGGAGCCTTTGTATATGCGGAGCCTTCGCATATGTAGAACATTCGTATATGTAGAGCCTTTGTATATGTAGAGCTTTTGTATATG
Source organism: Lymnaea stagnalis (assembly GCA_964033795.1). Taxonomy (NCBI): domain Eukaryota; kingdom Metazoa; phylum Mollusca; class Gastropoda; family Lymnaeidae; genus Lymnaea; species Lymnaea stagnalis. Next base: position 832,921 of record CAXITT010000064.1, read on the forward strand.
TAGAGCCTTTGTATATGTAGAGCCTTTGTATATGTAGAGCCTTTGTATATGTAGCGCCTTTGTATATGTAGCGCCTTTGTATATATAGAGCCCCTTTTATATATATTGACTTCTGGAGCCGCTTACCGCTTTTCTGGTTTGTGCCCCCCCCCCTCCCCCCTTTTTTTTGCATTAAAGTTATTTTTTTAAAAAGAAATTTGACCATCCAGAGCTCAAGAGGGAGCTGAAACTAAAAATGCCAGGGACAGACACTCGTATGGACAGAGCTGTCTCGTGTGTTATTTGGACTTTGATTCGTATTTCATCTGGGGAAAAATCTTTTTTTTTAGAAATTTGACGGGTTGAAATTTATCAAAAATATTTTCTTTTAAACGCCCATAGCCATGCCTTGCAATTTCAAACATCTTTCGTAAAAATAACTTTTTAACAAAAAACAAAACAAAAAAAAAACAACTAAATTTATCATTATTATTATTATCATTATTTTAAAAATAAGGGCGTGGACGCCAAGTTTTGTAATTACACGATGCTTAAGGGGGGTGATGAATGGAACGGCTCATAACGGGCTTCTGCGCAGTTTGCCCGACTCCGTCATCTGAGCTGCAGAGTTTTTATGATGGATGTGGAAGGTATTGGCCCTGGTGTGACATTTTTAAAGTCTTCTGGTTCCAATATGTCTCCCCCATTGCACTCGTGGTCATATGACAAGTTTCACCCGGCGTTCGTCCTTGTCGGACGACAGAGACGTTTGTCATAATTTTCTTTGCCGCATTCCGGCAGCTTCATAAATTTGCTGCGTGGCCAAAGGAGAAAACTAATAATAACAACAACAATAACAACAACAACAACAACAACAACAACAACAACAACAACAACAACAACAACAACAACAACAACAACAACAACAACAACAACAACAACAACAACAACAACAACAACAACAACAACAACAACAACAACAACAACAACAACAACAACAACAACAACAACAACAACAACAACAACAACAACAACAACAACAACAACAACAACAACAACAACAACAACAACAACAACAACGGACTTTTTGAAAAGTTTTTTTTTTATTATTTTTAAAAATCATGTTTTGCTTTAACGTTCCTCGGTGATGCGCAATTGCTAAAAACAGATCCCGTCACGTGAGGACAAAATGAAGTCTTAGATTAGTCAAGTGATTGGGTTGTTTTTTTTTATTTATTGTCCCAGGTGTAAGTCATATGAAATCAAATCTAGTATGAGACATAGTCATACCGTAGAAATATGTATAGTTGTAAAAAAAAAAAAGGATGATAATAAACTATAATGTATATGTCATTTCTTTTTAAATTTACAGCAAAGTGGGTCTTTTAATATTATTTTTTAACAAAATGGGGAGGGGGGATAAAAAGAACCAACCATAAAGAATATGTAGGTCAACTATAAGAGTGTATAAATATCAACATAAAGGAGTGTGTATATCAAGAAAAGGGTGTGTCTGTGTCAACATATGTATGAATGTATAATAAAATAATGAAGTATGCATATCAACATATGTGGGTATGTATATCACTCTAAGGGTGTCTGTTTCCGTCGGCTGGCCTCTTATAGGGACTGCGTCTGTACACCCGATGTCAGGGTGTATGTTTCCGTCGGCTGGCCTCTTATTGGCACTGGGGCTGTACACCCGATGCTAACGGCAGATACGCGACCACGCACGGGATCACCGCGCATTAACTAGAGTGGCGCATCTTAGCGCGGGATTATCTCCCCCCGTCCCGCTGTGCCGCCCCCCTGTGATAGCATCTCGGCAGGATGCTACGCCGTGCCCTGGTGCGCCCGAGCTGTAACTAGCGACCCTCATCTTTTGATGTACGGAACAATAACCGATAGTAAATCAAGGGCGATAACAAATCCACGCCGTGTGACCGCGATGAGCTCTTGAGAGGAAAATTGCGAGGCTCATCGCGAGGGCCGGGGCTCAAATCGAGAGAGATAAGTAAAATTATGAGGTTAGTTTAGGGCAAACTAAAAATTTTATTGATGTTCGTGGGTACTTAAAAAATGGTTATTAGGAAAGCGTAAAAAGAAATAAAGAATTTAAAATTTAAAAAAAAGCTATTGAAACGATTTGACTAAGATCTCACATAGGAACTGAGGGGAGCGCTTTTATCGCAGGTGTGTTATAGCAAAAGTGTTGTTAAGTTAAGTCAAAATTGCCCTGGGTTTAAAGTGGCATCTAGCCACGTAGAATTGTAGCCAGCGCGTCATCTGCCCAATGAGTGTTTTGATACGCTATTGAAAGGTGTATAGTTTATGTCTGCACCCATACACGTACGATGTGCTGCTTGCTGCTGGGTGGAAGTTAAATTTTGCTCCACGAGTCGAGTGAGTCTCGACAATAATTAAATCTGTTTTAAACATTGTAATTATAGGCTGTTCTAAGCTACCCAAGGCTGTTCTAAGCTACCCCAGGCTGTTCTAAACTACCCCAGGCTGTTCTAGCTACCTTGGCTTTCCAAGTTACCCTAGGCTGTTCTAGCTACCTTGGCTTTCCAAGTTACCCTAGGATGTTCTAAGTTACCCTAGGCTGTTCTAATTTACCCTAGGCTATTGACTATTTTAGAAGTAGTACCTGTACTTCATTTTTGTTTTGCTCTTGTACTTTTTCTAATTTTTCATATTGAATCATTCTTTCGATTTCTCTCTTTCTTCTCTTTTTCTTTCTTTCTCCTCCCTCATTTGCTTTTCTTTCTTTCTTTTCTTCTCTCTCTCTCTCTCTACCTCTTTTTTTACTAACTAAACCTCTCTCTCTTTCTTGCTACACCACCAGTTACCTCGGTGGTCCGGCTCCCCGGGCCGTATGACACAAACGACGCACATCTTCATACATCAGAGGCGTTGCTCGGATATCTCGCCCTCGTATTTTGTCGTGGCTGCCGTTTGGGCGGGCCGCTAAAAGACCGCTGTCAGCCGCGTAACGGAGACCTCTTTTCAGCCTCGTAACGAGATCTCTGGCACAGACTCGGGCAGGAATTTGTTATCCAGCGTTCGAGGCCTGCCAGCGGCATGCACTAGAACCGTCGTGAATTTTTCGTGTTATGTTTTATGGACAGGGATCTGGGAGTTTGAACAGCGTTATCGCTCTGACGTGCAGAGTGTCTTGATGGGAGCCTGTCTGCGAGCGGTCTCGTCGCGTGGGTGTGTCTCTCTGCTGCTAAGCAACTAGTCAACTGTTATGGGGATGAGGGGGGGGGGGAGGCTGGAAAAATCCATACAGTACAGCAAAGTGAAATATGTCTATTAGCTATGTTTTTTTTACCACAGGGTGTTGTAATACTTAAAGATACCTTAACGAATATGCCATTAATAGGATGATTATACTGATTATTTTAATTATTACAAAGTACCTTAAATTTCATCATGATTATATTTTTTTTTTTAAATGAGCTTGCTAGGTTCTTATTGAGGGATGGAGAGGTAATGCATAAAGATGTGGGGTCGCCACCAATGTTCCCTCTCAGGTTTGCTGGTCCTTGTGCAAAATTATACAAGTTGTGTGCAAAGTTTTACAGAATCGATTTTTTTGTGTGCAAAATTTTACAGCCTAAAAATACAACACACACTTGCATTGAAATTTGCTGCACGGATACTCAAAACTGCTGCGTGGCGTCTGTGTGATAGCTGCGCGGCCGCGCAGCCGCGCAGCTTAAAGGGAACATTGGTCACCACTGGTTATTTGATTGCCTTCCTTGCTTGTGTATTTGGTTTTGGTTTTCTACTCCAGTAGTTGAAAATATTTTATCATCCCAGCATTACATATACGATTGACGTTGCAGCTATTCACATCGAATGCACACATCTGACGTCATCTATATACACTATGTCCACATCTTAGGTCATTTACATACACTTTGTTCACGACTTATGTCATTTAATTACACTTTGTTCACGTCATAGGTAATTTATTTACACTCTGTTCACGCCTTAGGTCATTTATTTACACTCTGTTCACGTCTTAGGTCATTTATTTACACTCTGTTCACGTCTTAGGTCATTTATTTACACTCTTTTCACGTCTTAGGTCATTTATTTACACTCTGTTCACGTCTTAGGTCATTTATTTACACTCCGTTCACGTCTTAGGTCATTTATTTACACTCCGTTCACGTCTTAGGTCATTTATTTACACTCTGTTCACGTCTTAGGTCATTTATTTACACTCCGTTCACGTCTTAGGTCATTTATTTACACTCCGTTCACGTCTTAGGTCATTTATTTACACTCTGTTCACGTCTTAGGTCATTTATTTACACTCCGTTCACGTCTTAGGTCATTTATTTACACTCCGTTCACGTCTTAGGTCATTTATTTACACTCTGTTCAGGAGGGGGGGGGGGGGGAGGGGGGGGGTGTCCGAGTGTAACAATATGTTCTTATTGACGTAAAAAAAGTGGCATCCCGGTTATGTGGTGGTTACATATAAATATACAGCGAAATGGGATCTCGAGATTTAAAAAAAAAAAAAACAGTTTCTAGTGATGGGAGCGAGGTCTTGTCCCACGTGTTTCTCCGGTCGTTTGGTAAACTCATTGACTGTCCTCCCTGGTGTTGTCATTTCCCGCCTCCTGTGGGCGAAGTCTGCAACTGTACACCGCATCAAACGAATAGCTCCGTCCTTTTGATATCGTGGAGTGCTCGCGGGGTGCGACTCCGACAGCAGCTCAGGCATTTTGACGTCATTAAAGATTTTTTTTTTCAGGGCTGGATCATTGGATTGAATCTTTGGACTGGATCATTGGATTGAATCTTTGGACTGGATCATTGGACTGAATCTTTGGACTGGATCATTGGATTGAATCGTTTGCCTGGATCATTGGATTAAATCTTTGGACTGGATCATTGGATTGAATCTTTTGACTGGATCATTGAATTGAATCTTATGACTGGATCATTGAATTGAATCTTTTGACTGGATCATTGAATTGAATCTTTTGACTGGATCATTGAATTGAATCTTTGGACTGGATCATTGGACTGAATCTTTGGACTGGATCATTGGATTGAATCGTTTGCCTGGATCATTGGATTGAATCTTTGGACTGGATCATTGGATTGAATCTTTTGACTGGATCATTGAATTGAATCTTTTGACTGGATCATTGAATTGAATCTTTTGACTGGATCATTGAATTGAATCTTTTGACTGGATCATTGAATTGAATCTTTTGACTGGATCATTGAATTGAATCTTTGGACTGGATCATTGGACTGAATCTTTGGACTGGATCATTGGATTGAATCGTTTGCCTGGATCATTGGATTGAATCTTTGGACTGGATCATTGGATTGAATCTTTGGACTGGATCATTGGATTGAATCTTTGGACTGGATCATTGGATTGAATCTTTGGACTGGATCATTGGATTGAATCTTTGGACTGGATCATTGGATTGAATCTTTGGACTGGATCATTGGATTGAATCTTTGGACTGGATCATTGGATTGAATCTTTGGACCGGATCATTGGATTGAATCTTTGGACTGGATCATTGGATTGAATCTTTGGACTGGATCATTGGATTGAATCTTTGGACTGGATCATTGGATTGAATCTTTTGACTGGATCATTGGATTGAATCTTTGGACTGGATCATTGGATTGAATCTTTGGACTGGATCATTGGATTGAATCTTTTGACTGGATCATTGAATTGAATCTTTGGACCGGATCATTGGATTGAATCTTTGGACCGGATCATTGGATTGAATCTTTGGACCGGATCATTGGATTGAATCTTTGGACTGGATCATTGGATTGAATCTTTGGACTGGATCATTGGATTGAATCTTTTGCCTGGATCATTGGATTGAATCTTTGGACTGGATCATTGGATTGAATCTTTGGACTGGATCAAGTCTAATGCACACTATGTGCAAAGCGTGTTCCTATAATCTGTTCAAGGGGATGACGCTATCAGTTTTAGCTTTTAATACGAGCTGCGCGTATTTGTAGTTATAATCTTTCATCCAAGAATTCTTAAACCCTTTTCAACCATCACCATTTTAGTTTTTTAGATGTGTCACCCCTTGTGACTACACGGGTGGTTCAGTGGTTAGATGTGCCACCCCTTGTGACTACACGGGTGGTTCAGTGGTTAGATGTGCCACCCCTTGTGACTACACGGGTGGTTCAGTGGTTAGATGTGCCACCCCTTGTGACTACACGGGTGGTTCAGTGGTTAGCGCTAGGCCCCGAAGATCTGCAGCTCGTTTCACCATAACCGAAGTCTCTGGTCACAACCCAGCTCAGAACCACCCCAAACCCCTGATCACTATATACATGTGGCTTTCGTTTTTAAGACCCCCTACCCCCGCCCCCCCCCCCGACCCTCTCCCGTTTGCCGTTGGGGGAAGGGGAAAAATAACTCCGCGCCATGTTACGAAACAAAGAGGTGAAGATCTATATGACATGGGGGGGGGGGGGGGGGGGGG
>CAXITT010000064.1:848025-872003 GCA_964033795.1 Lymnaea stagnalis
TTGACTAAATATAAGATTCATTTGACTAAATATAAGATTCATTTGACTAAATATAAGATTCATTTGACTAAATATAAGATTCATTTAACTAAATATAAGATTCATTTGACTAAATATAAGATTCATTCGACTAAATATAAGATTCATTCGACTAAATATAAGATTCATTCGACTAAATATAAGATTCATTTAACTAAAGATAAGATTCACTTGACTAAATATAAGATTCATTTGACTAAATATAAGATTCATTTGACTAAATATAAGATTCATTTGACTAAATATAAGATTCATTTAACTAAATATAAGATTCATTTGACTAAATATAAGATTCATTTGACTAAATATAAGATTCATTTGACTAAATATACGATTCATTTCACTCCAGATAGCATTACAAATTTCGTAAATTAAATTATCTACATTTGAATTTCAATGTAATATTACATTACAATGGATTGTGGGGCAGATGCGTAGCTAGGTGGGGGCAGGGGGGACAGATGTTCCCGGGCGCCAGCTACTTAGGGGCGCCAGCTACTTAGGGGCGCCAGCTAGTTAGGGGCGCCAGCTAGTTAGGGGCGCCAGCTAGTTAGGGCCGCCAAAATGTGCTTTGCTATTATATTATTGATGAAAATAATGGGTTTCAGAGTTGAATAAAAGACAAAAGGCGCGCTTTAAAATGGATATTGTCCCCGGGCGCCAAACACCCTCGCTACGCCTCTGATTGGGGGGGGGGTATATTAAGAAATCGACATCTCATCTGATTAAAACCCCACCTCATTTTTTTTTTAAAATTAAAAGCTAGGCGAATCTTTTGTTTTTATCTAAGTATTTTAATATATAACTAAACTCTAGACCGAAATCCTAGCCTGTGACACCCTATTCTCGTACAAGTGTTTGTGGAAAATTCGCTTACAATAAATAAATCAACACGCTAAGACAATCATTTAGGGAACTGATCAATTCTGAGAACTGTTTGCCACGACATAAGATCGTCTTAAAAGTGCTCTACGGTTTTTTGCCCCATAGAGACACCACGGCTTTGGTGTCTCTAGTGATTGGTGTTGTTGATATAGCGTTTAATTGTGTTTAGAGTTTGTTAGGAATTTTTTTAAACAGTGTTTCAAGTTTTTATTGTTTTTTTTATGTATAGTGTTTATAGATGACCCCTGCTGAATGTTGTGTTTATTGTTGTCTAAAGCGGTACACGGTGTTTACATTGTTTAGTTCTCTTTATTGTATTTAATTGTGTTTATTGTTGTTTACATTGTTTAGTGTTGTTTACTGTATTTAATTGTGTTTATTGTTTACATTGTTTAGTGTTGTCTAATGTATTTAATTGTGTTTATTGTTGTTTACATTGTTTAGTGTTGTTTACTGTATTTAATTGTTTTTATTGTTGTTTACATTGTTTAGTGTTGTCTAATGTATTTAATGCGTTTATTGTTGTTTACATTGTTTAGTGTTGTTTACTGTATTTAATTGTGTTTATTGTTGTTTACATTGTTTAGTGTTGTCTAATGTATTTAATTTTTTTATTGTTGTTTACATTGTTTAGTGTTGTCTACTGTATTTAATTGTTTTTATTGTTGTTTACATTGTTTAGTGTTGTTTACTGTGTTTAATTGTGTTTATTGTTGTTTACATTGTTTAGTGTTGTCTAATGTATTTAATTGTTTTTATTGTTGTTTACATTGTTTAGTGTTCTCTACTGTATTTAATTGTGTTTATTGTTGTTTACATTGTTTAGTGTTGTCTAATGTATTTAATTGTTTTTATTGTTGTTTACATTGTTTAGTGTTGTTTACTGTATTTAATTGTGTTTATTGTTGTTTACATTGTTTAGTGTTTTTTACTGTATTTAATTGTGTTTATTGTTGTTTACATTGTTTAGTGCTGTTTACTGTATTTAATTGTGTTTATTGTTGTTTACATTGTTTAGTGTTGTTTACTGTATTTAATTGTGTTTATTGTTGTTTACATTGTTTAGTTTTGTTTACTGTATTTAATTGTGTTTATTGTTGTTTACGGGGCTAGTGATGCTCCGTGTTAACGATAATTGTCTGTTTTAACCTTACACATAACCAGGGGCGTAGTAAGGGAGTTGAGGCCACATTTTTTTGGGACAACTGCAAAGTTCTTTTCTGGCGGCACACTAACCCTTGCTGCGGCACTGCATACAACGTCATATTAAAATGCCATCTCTTCTAAAACTGCGCCCCTTTCGGTTAGCTTAAACTAAAACTGATACAATTTTACTTATCTCCCCTTTAGGCCCCCAATGAATAAAAAATGGAGAATTTGTTTAAATAACAATCAAGCAGAGACGGGGGTGGGGGCGACAAAAATGAAACAAACACACACAAAAAACACACACACTCACAAAGCAATCCTCCTAAGAGAAAGCCACTTAGCACGTCAGGCATTTTAATTCTAATTAATTAGCATTCCTAGCAGCTGTAGTCGCCGCATGGCTTTTTTTGTGTGTGGTGGTGGTGGCATCGCAGGTCGAGCTGGTTAAGAAATATTGCCTTGCCCGGGACAAGGTATACAGGACAAGGTATACATTCTGTTTTATCGCCCGTTAACTTACATCCAATTATGACATCTCGCGAAGCCTCTTAATTGCAGCTGTACATTACTTACATCTCGCACGTCTGTGCGCCTGACCTGCGTTGGGAGAATTCAAATGGAGGGGGTGGGGGTGGGTGGGGGATGTTTCTAACTGCAAATGTGTTTAGAGTACTTTAGGGTTTGTTTTTCTCCAACGGTCTGATTGTGTGTTCAGTAGCATGTCTGATTGTGTGTTCAGTAACATGTCTGATTGTGTGTTCAGTAGCATGTCTGATTGTGTGTCCAGTAGCATGTCTGATTGTGTGTTCAGTACATTTCTGATTGTGTGTTCAGTAGCATGTCTGATTGTGTGTTCAGTTTTGTGGTACTGCAACAGTCCAGTCTGTCCAAGCTACAAAACAGCAATAGTAAACAAGACATCACAAGTAAACAAGACATCACTAGTAAACAAGACAGCAATGGCAAACAAGACAGCACTGATAAAAAAGACAGCACTGGTAAACAAGACAGCACATATTTGTGCAGGGTACGAATAGTGCGCCTACAGTACCCCCATCCCCCTCCCCTGTTGCCTATTGTGATCAGTCTGTTCAGTAAATATGTTCGTGTTACGACACAAGATTTCCAGTCGTTATCCATTTAATGTACGAAATATACAAATGGTTAAAGAAGAGAACCGGAAGAAGGACAGAAGCCGGAAGGGACCGTTTCCGTTAGAGCCCTTTCGAGTTTTTATCTCAGTCTTGAACTGGTTTTTTATTTTTTATTTTCATTTCTTATTTATTTTAATTATTTCTTTTTTCTGTGGAAGATTTAAAAAAAAAAAAAAATTAAAAATTATTAATAAAGCCAGTGCAAAGTATTAATTTCTCTGATGTTGTCAGAAATGACATGTAGACAAATGACATGTAGACAAATGACATGTAGAAAAATAACTTTCCGGCGGCGATATTGAGACTTTGATACATTAAAAGTTTGAAATATTAAAAATAGATATTCCATTTCATTTAATTTAAAAAAAAAAAAAAATTAAAAATTATTAATAAAGCCAGTGCAAAGTATTAATTTCTCTGATGTTGTCAGAAATGACATGTAGACAAATGACATGTAGACAAATGACATGTAGACAAATAACTTTCCGGCGGCGATATTGAGACTTTGATACATTAAAAGTGTGAAATATTAAAAATAGATATTCCATTTCATTTCTGTTGTAAGGTTATGTAGCTTAAGCTTGGCATAGTTTGTACAGTACAGCTATAGTGCTCGACTGACGACCACGATCGGTTCCGACAGACCGATCGTAACACGATTTGGTCGTAAGTTGAGTACGCTGTGTGTACAGTAATGTGAAGTGATGCTATACGACTATTTAAGTTAAATTTTATGATAAATTTCTTTTGTTATTGTTATAAATCATAATTGTCGATGTTCACGGCTGCCGATGATTGCAGACTACGCCGTCCGACTGATGATTGGGGCAGAAATAAATCTGAAATCTAAATACAGTATATGGCTGTTGATTGTGGTCGTAAAGTCGAATGGTCGTCAGAGGCATGGGTCGCAAGTCGAGCACTGGCTGTATATGGTGTTATCGTGTGAATAAATGGTGTACTGCATTGCACATCTGGTCACACGGATCACCAACTAAAATGGACCGGGGCACCGTGAGAAGGATGGGGCACCAAGAGTTGTCAGTGCACCAGTGAGCCTTAATCCTCCCATGTACTAATATATACCCCAAATGACCTGCTTTTCAGAGTGGCATTGTACTACTATGTTCCCTAAATGACCTACTGTTCCGAATGACAGTGTACTAATATATGCCCTAAATGACCTACTGTTCCGAATGACAGTGAACTAATATATACCCTAAATGACCTACTGTTCCGAACGACAGTGTACTAATATATACCCTAAATGACCTACTGTTCCGAATGACAGTGTACTAATATATACCCTAAATGACCTACTGTTCCGAACGACAGTGTACTAATATATACCCTAAATGACCTACTGTTCCGAATGACAGTGTACTAATATATACCCTAAATGACCTACTGTTCCGAATGACAGTGAACTAATATATACCCTAAATGACCTACTGTTCCGAACGACAGTGTACTAATATATACCCTAAATGACCTACTGTTCCGAATGACAGTGTACTAATATATACCCTAAATGACCTACTGTTCCGAACGACAGTGTACTAATATATACCCTAAATAACCTACTGTTCCGAACGACAGTGTACTAATATATATATAGACCCTAAATGACCTCTGTTCCGAATGACAGTGCACTGATGTATAGCCTAATTGACTTACTGTTCCGAATGCCGGTGCACTAATATGTACCCTAAATGACCCACATTTCCAAAATGGCAGTGCACTAATATCCCCTAAATGACCTTCCGAATGGCAGTGCACTAATATACAACCTAAATGACCTACTGTTCCGAATGGCGGTGCACTAATATGTACCCTAAATAACCCACATTTCCAAAATGGCAGTGCACTAATGTATACCCTAAATGACCTACTGTTCCGAATGGCAGTGCACTAATGTATACCCTAAATGACCTACTGTTCCGAATGGCGGTGCACTAATGTATACAGGCACAGACAAAATTATCGGAATAAAAGCTCGAAAACCAGTTTGAGGGATATGTTGTTGTTGTTGTTGTTGTTGTTGTTTTGTTTTTTTGACGTCAATGCATCTCTTTATTTTAAAGGCAGTTTCTACATGTCCGGCGACCGGACAAATGGTGCGGGGAGATATTCATCCGGCAGGCATGTCACGCTTTATTTAACATTGTCACGCTTTATTTAACATTGTCACGCTTTATTTTACATTGTCACTTTTTATTCATTTGTTCATTACAGATGCGAAAACATGAAATTAAATTGAAGTTCATAGTGAGTTTAAAACACGTTTAGTAATAAGTGAATAAGATAAAGAATGATGCTACAAGAGTATCGAGGACGCATTCGTCCGGTCGCCGGACATGTAGACACTTCGCATTTTGCAATGCAAAAATCGCCATCGTTTTCACGTCATATTCAGGCTTCGGAGCGGAAAAAAACAATGCATATGGTATCCGGTGTGTACACGAGGTACATCGGCACAACACTGTAAACAGATCAGCTTTGTACATACAGAGTTTAGCAAGATCATTGTGTTTCCTGTTTAAGTACAGACCATCTCGCATTCACTGTTTGCCATTAGATCTGCAACTCTTGAAAAAGATCATTGCATAGCATCTGTTTAACTACAAACACTGTTTAATTGTAGTATTGTGCAATGTACAACCAGTGTTTAACGATATAGTACACTGTACAATCACTGTTTTACTCTAGTGTAGTACACTGTACAATCACTGTTTTACTCTAGTGTAGTACACTGTATAATCGCTGTTTAACTCTAGTGTAGTACACTGTACAATCGCTGTTTAACTCTAGTGTAGTACACTGTACAATCGCTGTTTAACTCTAGTGTAGTACACTGTACAATCACTGTTCAACTCTAGCGTAGTACATACTGTACAATCACTGTTTAACGAGGCAGGATTTGTTCGACGACTGAATACAAAGATAAAGCAGTTGACGAGACGCCACGAGAGCGTTAATGCGGCCACGTTATATCCCAAAAGGTCGTTAGTCAGAGCTTTGATGCATCTTCTCATGGGGGTCGGGGCGCTGCCAGGGGACGCAATGAATGTCGCACTTACGGCCAGGTGCGCAATGTTGATCATCTGTTAGAGGTTTCCTTCTAAAGAGGTTGTCTTTTTTTTTTATATACTGTTTCTTAATTATTTTTTTTATCATTTAATTATTATTATTATTTTTTGATATTATTATTATTTAAAATATTTTTTAAATTTATTTTTTAAAATTATTTTTTTTAAGGATTATTGTTATTTAAAGTATTTATTATTATTTATTTTAATTATTATATTTGTAAAATTATTATTATTATTATATATTTAAAACTTTATCGCATACTTATTTTTCGAATTGAAATGCGGCACTCATTGAAGAAATGATTAAAATAGTGTACACTTTTTATGCTCACATCAACACAGGTATATAAAGGAACGATTGCATTAAATTAATGTACGTGATATCACTATAATTACCGCACCTAAGCTAAATTGAACACCCGCACCAAGAGAAGAGACATACGGAGAAGAAAAAAAGAACGGTGCGCAAAGTAAGGCATCGTTATCTCAGTGAACGGGTGCGCACCTAAAACTAGCATGAACGGCTCATAATGAATGCCCATCGATTAGTTAGAACTAGAAATATTGATGTGTTGCTTCATTAAATTTTTCTCGAAGCAAATGAATTGTTGATGAGTGTATGAAATACTAAATTGTTGGTAAGAGCATGAAATACTAAATTGTTTTTGGGTGGATGAAACACTAACTTGTTGTTGGGTGCATGAAATACTAAATTGTTGGTAAGTGCATGAAATACTAAATTGTTGTTGGGCGAAGGAAATACTAAATTTTTGTTTAGGTGCATGAAATACTAAATTGTTGTTGGGTGTATGAAATACTAAATTTTTGTTTAGGTGCATGAAATACTAAATTGTTTTTGGGTGCATGAAATACTAAATTTTTGTTTAGGTGCATGAAATACTAAATTTTGGTAAGTGCATGAAATACTAAATTGTTTTTGGGTGCATGAAATACTAAATTGTTGTTGGGCGGATGAAACACTAATTTTTTTTTGGGAGTATGATATACTAAAACATAACAATTGTGTTTTTAATTACCTCAACATATTGAGCTTTGCTCATACATATATCAATTGTTCTAATTTTAAATGCATAGTCTAGAGTCTAAAGTCTAGATTATACAAAATCTTTAGAGGAAATGTCCAAACGTGAAATACGTGCACACGAGCCTAACGTTAGAACCATTTAAAAAGCTTTTAATTAGTGAGCTGACAAGTGAAATTTGTTTTAAACAGCGAGGTATGTTTACAAGCCACGCGCTTGGCCACTGGTCAATTTATCACGACCAGGAGCCATCTCCCCTTACTAATGGGGTTTGTCGCGGGGACTGGGGGGAGGGAATATGAACGGATGTAGAGGTGGGGGGAGGTCAGGGGTCAGGGCGACATTTTCCCCCCCTCAAAAGTTCATAATGTAAAAATGTTAGGCACGTAACTTATAAGGCGGTCTTCCTCTAAACTGCCGGCTAATTTATGGCGCTTGGACGAAGTAGATAACAGCGAATCGGACGTGTTTATTGCGGCACGGGGAAAACCGTAGTCGAATACTAATTTTGGAACATAAGGGAATCGTTGGTTTCTTAATATCCGCGACTAAATTATGTTTTAAAATATCGTGGGGGGGGGGGGAGGGGGGGACAGCAACACAAAAACGATATATTTTTAACAATCTATTTATCTCTAAGATTTTTAAACAAAATAATTTAATTTTATTTTCAAATTTAAAAAAAACCACCCTGTTGAGTGAAACATTGGAGGTGAACATTTGTTTAACATGATTTAAAAAAAAAATTAAAATAGTCACGTGTGAACTGTTTTTTTAAATGATTGATTGTTTTTAAATTTTACAAATTCCCTAGATTATATTCTCTGTATGTGAGGTCAATCATACAAAAAAAAATCTTAACAATAACAGTCTTTTTAAAGATTAGAGTTCAAGATAAAATTCTAATTTATAATTTGGGATTAAAACACTGACTGTAATTTTTTTTTTTACTTTTTATTTTATGGAAATTGGATCAATTGAAAATAAAATAAATATTCTAATATTATTATTAAGTATATTTTATTTTAGCAATAATTGGGATTCTCATAATTCTGAGTTACTTGAGCGCATGTTTCGTCGAGTAACTTTAGTAGATGGGAAGGTCACGCATGGCCGCCGCTACTGTTTGGCGGGCCATCCCTAGTAATAGTACGATCTTGTAGTAGACATTAGTGTTGCGCGGTAGTTTTCAGTGTACGGGATACATCAGAGTTATTGTTAAACAGAGTGACTTGCCCTTGGACAATTCACACCTTTTTTTCATTTCCGAATAACTCCCAATTCAAGTTTGATGTTACTAAACTCGACTCCAATAAGATGAGTAGGGTTTGTTAACGCAGACCAATAATATATGATAATATATATATATATATATATATATATATATATATACAGTGGTGTAGCGAGGGTGTTTGGCGTCCGGGGACAAGATTCGCGCCCGGGGACAAGATTCGCGCCCGGGGACAAGATCCATTTTAAAGCGCCCCCTTTTCTTTTTTTTCAACTCTCAAACGCATTATTTTTACCAAATAATATAATATCAAAGCACATTTTGGCGCCCCTAACTAACTTGCGCCCGGGGACATCTGTCCCCCCTGCCCCCACCACGCTACGCCTCTGTATATATATATATATATATACTTTCCCTATGAACAATGACTTTCCTTTCAATTCATGGTCATGGTAGAGCCATTCAATCCGTGTTTACATATAATAGCCAAAAACGATGTATCACTGGCGTAGAAACGGGGGGGNGGGGGGGGGGGCACCAACCCTGACTACGCTCCTGTAACGGACTCGACCAATGATGTGAAAGCGGAACTCCTTAAATTAATTGCTCGTTTCTCCCCGTTTTCTCTAGGCGGTTGTACCAAAAGGACTTTGTCGTAAATCAAATATCGTACTATAGTATCCTTCTACAGGACGTGGCCGTGAACCATACAATACATCAGACTAGTATTCAGTTTCATATGCTGAAATCGTGGACCGGGTATCGGGGTTGTATTCGGTTTCATATGCTGTAATCGTGGACCGGTTATCGGGGTTGTATTCAGTTTCATGTGCTGAAATCGTGGACCGGGTATCGGGGTTGTATTCAGTTTCATATGCTGTAATCGTGGACCAGGTATCGCGGTTGTATTCTGTTTCATATGATGTAATCGGGGGTTGTAATCAGTTTCTTATGCTGTAATCGTGGACCGGGTATCGGGGTTGTATTCAGTTTCATATGCTGTAATCGTGGACCAGGTATCGAGGTTGTATTATGTTTCATATGATGTAATCGGGGTTGTATTCAGTTTCATATGCTGTAATCGTGGACCGGGTATCGGGGTTGTATTCAGTTTCATATGCTGTAATCGTGGACCAGGTATCGGGGTTGTATTCTGTTTCATATGATGTAATCGGGGGTTGTATTCAGTTTCATATGCTGTAATCGTTGACCGGGTATCGGGGTTGTATTCTGTTTCATATGATGTAATCGTTAAACTGGGTATCGGACCTCTGTTCTGTTCCAACTTCATCGGGGGGGGGGGGGGGGGGGGGGGGGGGGGGGGGGGGGGGGATTTTTTTGNAACAATTAGTTTCATAAGTCTCGAGAGTTTCATTATTATAGGGCTGGGGTGGGCCGCGGGGGGGGGGGGGGGCAGAAGTATGCAAGTCAGCGAGCCAGTGACACGGAGGAGAAGGATCCCCACCACAGAGACTGTCTCTCGGCCGTAAGTTTAAGCCTACCGCTTATTAAAATGGTTTGTCTAATTAATTGCGGCGGTAACACATTGTAATGAAGAAAGGAGATACATAATTAGGGTCTGCCTGGTAAATAGATGAAGCTTAACAAAAGAGTTGCGTGGGGTTGGGGGATGAAGGTGGGTTGGGTTAGGGCTAAGTGGTGCTCCTTAGATGTTGGAGTGCTGAAGTTAAAGGCCCAAGTTGGGGGTTAGGGTTAGGATTAGGGGCTAGGGCTAAGTGGTGCTCCTCAGATGTTGGAGTGATGAAGTTATAGGCCCAAGTTGCTGAACAGTTATATCATAACAAAACATTCCTAGCAATAGTCTATTAAAAATTAGATATTTTCCCAGGGTTTTGTGTGTGTATGTGTGCGTGTATGTGAGTGTGTGCGTGTATGTGAGTGTGTGTGTATGCGTGCGCACGCGTGTGGGTGTGTGTGTGTGTGTGTGTGTGTGTGTGTGTTAATTAAAACATTAAAGGCTTCATGTGTGCCTATGAGCTTTTAGAACCATCTTACCCATGCTCCGTTTACGATTTTGAGGCCATGCTTATGTACAATATACTACCAAGGGATCAAATATGTACAATACTACCAAGGGATCAAATATGTACAATACTACCAAGGGATCAAATATGTACAATATACTACCAAGGGATCAAATATGTACAATACTACCAAGGGATCAAATATGTACAATACTACCAAGGGATCAAATATGTACAATACTACCAAGGGATCAAATATGTACAATACTACCAAGGGATCAAATATGTACAATACTACGAAGAGATCAAATATGTACAATACTACCAAGGGATCAAATATGTACAATACTACCAAGGGATCAAATATGTACAATACTACCAAGGGATCAAATATGTACAATACTACCAAGGGATCAAATAGTTTAGGGATTGGGGACCTTTTTTAATGCAACTAACTCAGGGACGCCACAATTTTTGCCTGGTCATGGCCGGCATCGGTCAAATATAGAGAGGTCAACAAGGGCAAATATCGAGAGATCAACAAGGGCAAATACCCCCTCCAAAAAAGTGGGGCGGGGGACTATTGAAAAAAAACATTATTTTTAAAATAAAAACCATCGACTTGAATTAGCGACAATTTTGTCCAGAGTAATTAATGTCATGCTTCCTGAAACTCTTTGAAATAATGGACAACTCAAATAATCTAATTTCTTGTACAGTGAGAATTTTTTTTTTTTCAAATTCTCTTCTCTGAAAGACCTTTGTGTTGGTTAATTTTCAGTGTACGAACGACGCCCCCCCCCTCCCCCCAAACGCCCAGCACCAATCCAGTCCACACATACAAAACATATCATAGAGTCAGCATTAAACCGTTTCATTCAGTTCAAATCGCAAACCCTTTTTATATGTAAAATTAGCTTTGTTCAGAGGCGAATACATAGTTTTATGCTAGTGGTAATATATGGGGGTTTGCCGAAAAGGGGGGGGGGGGCGCATTTAAAGAAAAATAATTTTTGTTTCTTGTTTTATGTTGTCTGCTGAAGAAGGCATTTAGCCGAAACGACGTTTTAATTTGTTCTAAGCTAAAACACATATTTTGTTTCACTATTTATTTAAAATTGCGACAGGTTCAAGTCTGCATTCATGACTGTATTGTATTTGCAATGTTCAGCATGCTCAATAAACAACTCTTATGAAACTAAATGATCAACCTTTCATTTACCCAACCGTGCACGTCCAATCTTGAAGAAGAAGCAGAGTAGCACAATCAAATCCTTGGTGCGCAAAGCAGAGATGGCGAGAGTAACGATGGTGTAACATGGTGCTGATTGTTTGTTATTGTTTTTGTTTGTTTTTTTGTTTTTTTTAAACAAAATTACAAGAGTTGTAACACAGTTCCGATAGCCCCGAAGCTTATTTCGTTCTTATGCAATAATATATGTCTAACCTGACGCAGTGATTACCGTGCAGGCTTAGTGACAGGGTAACAGTTTTGACAACACATGTGATCACATCAATGTTCGCAGTGCCGAGGGTTGCATTGGCCGCTGGTTCATCTACTCAGTTACATCCGGATCAGCTTTTATGGGTTGGGAAAGGGAAATTGATCAAGTTTTTTTGTGTGCTAAATTATTATAATTTTTTTTTTCGTGCTTTTTTTTTTTCCCCTGTTGTTAAAACTAGCAAAGTTAGTTGAACGTAAAAATGGTATGCATTGCTTCAATTAATATTTCAAGATTGTTGACCGCAGTTATCAATTGTGCATTCATAAATACATAGAAGGGCCATTCATAAATACATAGAGGGGCCATTCATAAATACTTAGAAGGGTAATTCATTAATACATAGAAGGGTCATTCATAAATACATACAAGGGCCATTCATAAATACATAGAAGGGCAATTCATAAATACATAGAAGGGCCATTCATAAATACATAGAAGGGCCATTCATACATACATAGAAGGGCCATTCATAAATACATAGAAGGGCCATTCATAAATACATAGAAGGGCCATTCATAAAATACATAGAAGGGTCATTCATAAAATACATAGAAGGGCCATTCATAAAATACATAGAAGGGCCATTCATAAAAGACATAGAAGGGACATTCATAAATACATAGAAGGGCCATTCATAAAATACATAGAAGGGTCATTCATAAATACATAGAAGGGCCATTCTTACATACATAGAAGTGCCATTCATAAAATACATAGAAGGGCCATTCATAAATACATAGAAAGGCCATTCATAAATACATAGAAGGGCCATTCATAAAATACATAGAAGGGCCATTCATAAAATACATAGAAGGGTCATTCATAAAATACATAGAAGGGCCATTCATAAAATACATAGAAGGGCCATTCATAAAAGACATAGAAGGGACATTCATAAATACATAGAAGGGCCATTCATAAATACATGGCCATTCATAAATACATAGAAGGGCAAAAAATGTACACAATTGATTTTCGTTTCTTTGGTTGTTATATTTTATTTTAATGTATTTTAATTATATTTTTTCAATGTTTTGTGCATATTTTAGGTCTTAATAATAAGACAACATTTGTTTTTCATGCACTATTTTTAAATTTCATTTCTGAAAGTACCGGTAATTAAACACAACGTACACTATAGATGACTAATGTTAATACATTAATTGAAAATTAAAGTTATAATATAGAATAGACTATTTGAGTAAAATATATGTCTATAACAACGCCCTTGGAGTGACCATATTTATATATAATCAACATTTATATTTATTCTAAAATCTCATTTATAAATCTCCAAATGTATGTCGTTACAAAAAAAACACCCAAAAAAATCAAAAATCTTTGATTGAATACATTGGTCTTATAAAACATGTATTCCCCATATGTAGATGCCATCATAAAACCTCATACTATATGTCTTAATGTCTTATCTAACAGATGTATTCCCCATATGTAGATGCCATCATAAAACCTCATACTATATGTCTTAATGTCTTAACTAACAGATGTATTCCCCATATGTAGATGCCATCATAAAACCTCATACTATATGTCTTAATGTCTTATCTAACAGATGTATTCCCCATATGTAGATGCCATCATAAAACCACATACTATATGTCTTAATGTCTTAACTAACAGATGTATTCCCCCATATGTAGATGCCATCATAAAACCTCATACTATATGTCTTAATGTCTTAACTAACAGATGTATTCCCCATATGTAGATGCCACATGAAAACCTAATACTATAATATATCTTGATGTGTTTCAGGCGTGTCTTGTGCACCAACACGACAATCAGCGTGTTAAACACAGAGCGTTTGAAGACCCGACTTCTGTGAGTTCGCCGTTGAATAAACTCATCGGGCTGTAGCTCAATGTGTACATAAACACCTCAGAGTTTCCTCCTCCCCCCCCCCCTCCCGTTTACTTTTCAATTCCAGGTTCAAATTACCCCCCCCCCACTCCCTCTCTCGGGCATTAAAATTAGTTTCCTCCCCCCCCCCCCTCCCGTTTTCTTTTCAATTCCAGGTTCAAATTACCCCCCCCCCACTCCCTCTCTCGGGCATTAAAATTTCCGAACTGAAAATGGACTCTCACCCCCTATCCTCTTCTCCCTGGAAGACAGTGGTGGACATCTTCAATAAAGCTATTGCCAGCGCCCCGGGTGCCGTGGAAGGTAAGCTCTGATTTATGACCAGGGCCTCCCCACGGTGAAGGACTGAGAAAACAGAAGCGCGAATCTCCACCCTTCAAAGAAAAACGGTCCCCCCCTCCCCCCGCCCGTGTTCGGCCATTAACACCGGTGTGTTGAGTTGAGCAGTTTCAACGCCTCTCGTCAGCGGTCCTCAAGACGGTCACGTCAGCCTGGACTCGGGGGTTGGGTAGTAAGGGCTGAGGAGCCGTGAAGACCCGGTTGTATATTTTTGGAACGTGGTCGCCGTCGCGTCTCCGAAC
Organism: Lymnaea stagnalis; assembly: GCA_964033795.1. Taxonomy (NCBI): domain Eukaryota; kingdom Metazoa; phylum Mollusca; class Gastropoda; family Lymnaeidae; genus Lymnaea; species Lymnaea stagnalis. The sequence goes on from CAXITT010000064.1 coordinate 862,571, forward strand.
AGAGACATCATTTTAAGACACGTGTCCGAGGCTTTGCAGAAGGTTGGCCGGAGAAAATATTGTGGTGTCATTCTCAATGGTTCTCTTCTTTTGTAAACAAATTGGTTAAGGATTGCTTTCATGTTTCCTATTTCTCATATAATGTCGATGAAATTCACGGGGTAAACCCTGATCATTTTTTTCCCCCCTGCCATTTAAAGATAAATGCAGGAGATAGTTTCCGTTGGCTTCTTCGTGTTCCTGACTCTTTGGGCCCTATACATGAGGGGGTCTTGGTCATATACCCGGGGCCATGGTTGTATACCCGGGGTCTCGGTCATATACCGGGGGTCACGGGCTTATACCCAGGGTTATGGTCTTATCCCCGGGGTTGGGGTCGTATACCCGGGGTCTAGGACAGATACAGAGGGTCATGATCCTATACTCGGGGTCATGGTCAAAATACCCGGGGTCATGGTCGTATGCCCGCAGCCAGCGTGGGAGACATGGTCGTTTACCTGGGTGAAAAAAAAAATGACTGTAAAAAAAAAATTAAAACTTGCTCCGCCTCACCAGCTCTGTTTTGGCCATCACCGTCGGGGTTAAGTGAGGCGAGTTGCTTCATCTTCTTTGAGCATCTGCGAGGAGAGTCACTCGAGCCCGGGATCTGATGCCCGGCAGCCCACCGGTTTTATGATCTGTGTGTTTTACCAGTCTATTAAAGACCACAGGCCCCGGCCCAACGGTGGGAGCGGAAAGTGCCGTGCACATCATGTATCTCGTGTGTCGATGTGTACGAGCAGAGGAGTGTACGGATGAAACCTGGGCCGAGCATTATCGAGAGTTATACGCGCTGCGCTGCTCTTTGTAGGTTTTTTGTTTTTTGTTTAAAGGGAATTTTACCCTGCGTGAAACAAGTTCCGGGGGGGGGGGGGGGAATGGCTGAATTTTTTTTTTTAAACGTTTTTGTTTAAATGGAGTTCCAACCATCGCCATCTTGGGTGGCCATTTATACCATGCAGCTATGACGTGCACTTCCTTCTTTGATGTCAACATTACAAACAGCAAACACCAGGCTGTCGTGCATTCAAAGGCGTACGGTTGTACAGGGGGTCAGTTGTCATTATGGAGTCATTCCGAACGTTGAATATTAATCACAAGTGTTTCATCCACGCGTTGATTGATGGGTTGATAGATGGAATGCCTGTATGGCGCTTGTGCCCCTGTTATTTTAGCGTGCTCACAGCAATCTGATGTCCTAAAATCTATTTAAAGAAACACGTATTTAAATGGCTCTTAAGTTATTTTTTTAAAAATCATTTTCAATTTCGCTCAAAGATTGAGGCAAACTGTTCCATAATGTTCACCCTATGGCTTCCAAACAGCACACTCCGTATGACGTCTCTCTCTGTGTCCCTCCACTCTGGGAACTCTCAGTAAGGACTGTGTTGAAGACCGCACATTGTTTAAGGATACGTATTGAGAATTAACACTGTATAGTGAAAAGAAGGGTTGGGGGAGGGGGTAGGAGGGTTTTATTAATACAAGATTCTGATTGGTCTGAGCTTTTCTTGTTCACTTATCAAGTGATAGGGGAGATCACCGGAGAAAAGAAAGAACAAACATGTTCGAATTTCTTTAAAAAAAGAAAACAAGAAATGTTCCCTAATGCTAACCGATGTACCGCTGTGTTTGTTCACAACGTTGACCAAGTCAACAAGACATCACATCAGAACGTGGAAATCTAGAGTTGATCTTCAACTGAGTGTACCTCCCGGCCCACCATTAAGAATCCTTAGTCTTCAAGGTCTATTATGTATTTATTGATTGATTCACAAAAATGTATTGTCTATGTTTTTTTTTTAATTTAGTATTTTCCATTCGTTTCTCATTCTCCTTTCTCCTGTATATTAATGTCAGTTCTTTCGAATTGAGCAAAACAAAGTCTCAACCACACATACGTACACACCCTCACACATCTTTGAGAAAAACTCTATAGATCTGTTCTCGTCTGTAGTTGATATATATATAGATTGTCTCTGTACCTTTATTTTGTTTTTGTATTGGTGCTCTGATTTTTGCCTGCTTGGCTTTAAATACTTATTATAGATTTATAATTTGTTTGGGGAGATCAAGAGAATTGATGTTTATATGTGATGTTCAAATAGATGTTTACATGGAAGAGACGAGGGGAGGGGCGATTGGTCTGATCTTGAAACTTTGCATAAGGGTGGGAGTGTATGGACCACGGGTGTAAGTGTATGGCCCACGGGTGTAAGTGTATGGCCCAACGGGTGTAAGTGTATGAACCACGGGTGTAAGTGTATGAACCACGGGTGTAAGTGTATGGACCACGGGTGTAAGTGTATGGACCACGGGTGTAAGTGTATGAACCACGGGTGTAAGTGTATGAACCACGGGTGTAAGTGTATGAACCACGGGTGTAAGTGTATGAACCACGGGTGTAAGTGTATGGACCACGGGTGTAAGTGTATGGACCACGGGTGTAAGTGTATGAACCACGGGTGGAAGTGTATGAACCACGGGTGTAAGTGTATGGACAACGGGTGTAAGTGTATGGACCACGGGTGTAAGTGTATGGACCACGGGTGTAAGTGTATGGACCACGGGTGTAAGTGTATGGACCACGGGTGTAAGTGTATGGACCACGGGTGTAAGTGTATGGACCACGGGTGTAAGTGTATGGACCACGGGTGTAAGTATATCGACCACGGGTCTAAGTGTATGGACCACGGGTGGAAGTGTAAGGGCGACTGGTCTAAGTGTATGGCCCATGGGTGTAAGTGTATGGCCCACATGTGTAAGTGTATGGCCCACAGGTGTAAGTGTATGGCCCACGGGTGTAAGTGTATGGACCACGGGTCTAAGTGTATGGACCACGGGTGGAAGTGTATGGACCACGGGTCTAAGTGTATGGACCACGGGTGGAAGTGTATGGACCACGGGTGTAAGTGTATGGACCACGTGTGTAAGCGTATGGCCTACGGGTGTAAGCGTATGGCCTACGGTTGTAAGTGTATGGACCTCGGATTTGAGTAGTTTTATAGAAGCTTTGTTCATATACTGAAAATAATACACATACACAAAACATTTCTTATGACAGAAACCATAGCTGACTACATTTGCGCATAAAGGAAACAATATAAATATAAATGGATCCCTTATTTGGGGGATATGCATCACGGGGAAATTGAAAAAAATAGCGTAGTGGACCTGGATCAACGATACATTTAAAACTTCCTCCCGAGGTCACTGTTATGTCAAGGCTCTACCATTTTAATCGATCTCTATTGTATACATTAAACTAGGCCTTCCGATAATGTATTTAATTTCACAGATATTCATTATTTTTTCAAATCAGGGCTTCTCAAAATATTAGGCGTATAACGGGGATGATTTCTGGGGTTTCGCTAAGTCATATATGCCCCCCCCCCTTTTTTTCCCGTATGCTAAACCATAAAAGGAATAGTTGCTGGTCACCTTATCCCACCAACCCACCCCTTTTTGCCTATCAATTAATTAATTCTCTTTGAAATGAATGCCTGTTGAAATTTAAATGATTAAATTAATTTCCGAAAGACGGAGGGAGTGGAGAAGGAAGGGCGTGTGAGGAAAGATAGGGGGGAGTGGAGAAGAAAGGGCGTGTGAGGAAAGATGGAGGGAGTGGAGAAGAAAGGGCGTGTGAGGAAAGAATAGGATCAAACTGAATAAAGAATCTTATCGATTGGGCCGTAACAACACAGCATACATGTAATAAACTATAAAATTATTGATACTTTATAAACTACAAAATTCATTGAAATTTATTGAGAGCATGGCGAGTCCCGATGACTGTAGTGTGAAGTATTGTTCTCTATGGTCTGCTGGCAATGTTTCTGAGACATTAGTCTAAAAGGTCTAAGGCATAGTCTAAAAGGTTTGAGACATAGTCTAAAAGGTCTGAGACATAGTCTAAAAGGTCTAAGACATAGTCTAAAAGGTCTGAGACATAGTCTAAAAGGTTTGAGACATAGTCTAAAAGATCTTAGACATAGTCTAAAAGGTCTGTGACATAGTCTATAAGGTCTGAGACATAGTCTATAATGTCTGAGACATAGTCTAAAAGGTCTGAGATATAGTCTAGAAGGTCTGAGATTTAATCTAAAACAGGCCTGCACATCAGAGGGCCGCGGGTCACATGCGGCCCGCCATCACCCACTTTGCGGCCCGCGAAGTAACGAAATATTCTTTATGCTTATTATTTTCTTAACAGCTTTCCCCCCCCCCCTGTCCTGTTTTCGTTTGGCCCGCACAAGGTTTACATAAAGTATTACGGCCCGCCTTACATTTTGAGTTGTGCAGGCCTGGTCTAAAAGGTTTGCGTTACTCCAGTGAATGATGGGAACGGTTGAAACTACATTCAAATAGGATTCAGCAGGGAGTTAGGGTTTAGGAAATGATGGTAACCTTTGTGCAGAAAACGTATGCATATACATTCAACACAACTCGATTACCAGTATCTTGAATACCATTAACGAAACATTAGTTGCGTGCAATGCATAGCGATTCTGTTTAAGATGTTCGTATCTGAAGTCAGTGTGTGTCCTATAAATTTCTCTGTAGCCTACATTGTATGCATACGTCCGGTAAATCGATATGGGTAATTATGTACAACAACCATAAATTAAATTCAAAATGAAATAATATGGTTAATAAGAGTCAGCAATGATTTTTTTTTTTTTTATTTGAAAAGATGATTAATTATATACAGTGAAGAAAAAATTATATGTATTTATTTTATTTTTGTTAAAAATCCTTTATTAACATTTGCTCTTGTGTTTGTGAATACGTCCGGTAAATCGATATGGGTAATTATGTACAACAACCATAAATTAAATTCAAAATGAAATAATATGGTTAATAAGAGTCAGCAATGATTTTTTTTTTTTTATTTGAAAAGATGATTAATTATATACAGTGAAGAAAAAATTATATGTATTTATTTTATTTTTGTTAAAAATCCTTTATTAACATTTGCTCTTGTGTTTGTGGAAAAAATCTTCCGACGGCTATTTGACCCACTTCCTGTCAGCCAATCGAACGTAAACTCGGCCCACGGACTCGTTGTCGATGAAAAGAGACTCTATCAAATTTTCAGCCCACCCCCCCCCCCCCCAAACCCAAACAAAAATCATGTTTTCCTGTATTTCGGGGGAAGTTGAAAGAAATATGATGCCACTGATTTCAAGAAATAAATTTCCCGATGACTGTGCTCAATGAGATTTTTTTGTTTCCCTTTAAATATCGCAGGTGCGTTTGGTGCGTAACATTTTCCTTTGTTTTTCTGAAATGGTTGCTGTGATAAATCTGCAGTGCGAAAGCGGTTGGGACATTAGAATATTAATATAGAATACAATCATAAAAAAAGGCATCAAAATGATTTAAACGAAAAACTTTGTATTTTATGGTTTATTTATGTCTACGTTTAGTTGTAATGAATTTTTAAAAGATTTCTTTGAGTCAGCACACAATGATTCTGCTAATGACAAATTACCCAGGAAAAAAAAAAAAAAAGCTAAATATTTTCTTTAATAACGAGAAATAGGAAATATTCGATTAAACGAAAAACTTTTTATTTTATGGTTTATTTATGTCTACGTTTAGTTGTAATGAATTTTTAAAAGATTTCTTTGAGTCAGCACACAAAGATTCTGCTAATGACAAATTACCCAGGAAAAAAAAAAAAAAAGCTAAATATTTTCTTTAATAACGAGAAATAGGAAATATTCGCCCCGATTATCGTCTCATCATGCGTACACCTATACAAGAACGACGAGAAGAAGCTTTTCGTTTACTTACCAGCTGATCCCGATCCCTCCAGACCTTCAAACGTTTTGCTGGTCATCGCCATGAGAGCGTCCAGCGGCGACACAGATTTGTTTTTGTTGTTGCCGAGGGCGAGTCTCGCCGGGGGCTCGTCGTCGTCCACGCTGATCTCCTCCTCCTCGTCGTCCGACGACGCCTCGCTGGCCGTTAAAATGGCGCCCGGGCAGGGTGTGGATGTCGCTCTCAGGGGCGGCACAACCTCGCCACCGTCGCTGCTGCTGTCCCACGGCCGGACGATTTTGGTGGTCAAGTTCACGGGCTTTCTCTGAGGGCTGAGCTGTAACAAGTTCCGGTGAGGCAGTTGGTGGTGTAACGGGGACGGCAGCCCAGGCGCGATGGTCTTATGCCGTCCATTGAGTCCAGACCTCAGGGGCGGACTGATGGACAGGGCCGTTCGGAAGCTCTCTCGGCTGTACTCCGACTTGCAGAGGTTTAACAGCTCGCCCGATTCTTCCTTCCCGGTGAAAGAGATAGGCGCACGTGATAAGGCGTGGTCGCCGGACGCTGTCCTCCCGTTCTGAAGATGTGAAGAGTCTGAGCCGCGGAGAGAAGATGTTTTCTGTTTGGTGTGATGTCCGGCACTGTTCAAGGTGTTCAGGTTGTGCGTGTTGTGCTGCTGCAGGTGGTTGTGGCGGTTGCTGCTGAAGTGATCGTTGGTCCTGCCGATCTTGTCCTCCGGGGCCGTATTGGACGAGCCCAAAATGTCCTTAATGCAGAATGACGTGAAGGGCTTGCAAGGGTTTCTCGGGGGCTGTATCTGGACCATGGCCAGTCGCTTGATGGGCTCATACTTGTCACGACCCTCATCATCTTCCACCTTGGACATGGTCATTCTAGCGGATGCACGCTGTGCAAGGGACCAGAGCGTGAACCTGAGTCAGAAGTTGAAAATTATGTTTAAGAAATGTGCCCAACGGATTAATATATATTATATATTATAACTCAACCTAATATTTGTAACTTTTATTTGTTTGTTTATGTGTCTGTTGAAGAGTTACCAGAAGAATCGCTAAAAGCTTACATTGCGCGGGGGAAGCGGGGGCAGTGTGTGCCTAAATAGTAGAAAACTACTTTACACTGAATACATTGTGGAGAAAGTCTTTCTCAACACGTTGACACAATAATCTCTTCACGAAAGTTGATTGCGGCCATAAGGTCACGTTCGGTTGTAGTTTTTTTTTTAATAATTAGAAACTATATTTGACATTTTTACCTTTATTTTAATAATTAAATGAGACAATTGATTTATAATACTATATGCAGAATAAATTTCCACCGTGCATATATAATATGATATAATATAACAAGACATAATATAATATAATATAATATAATATAATATAATATAATATAATATAATATAATATAATATAATATAATATAATATAATATAATATAATATAATAGAATAGAATAGAATAGAATAGAATAGAATAGAATAGAATAGAATAGAATAGAATAGAATAGAATAGAATAGAATAATATAATATAATATAATATAATATAATATAATATAATATAATATAATATAATATCATATCATATCATATCATATCATATCATATCATATCATATCATATCATATCATATCATATCATATCATATCATATCAATCATATCATATCATATCATATCATATCATATATCATATCATATCATATCATATCGTAGCATATCATATCATAATCATATCATATCATATCATAAACCTATCATATCATATCATATCATATCATAAATATAATATTTGGCCAAGTGATCTAAACTGAGCAAATCTCAAGTTGGTGGTCTGGAGATCAATTCCAGCAAGAGCCCAGTCAAGCAAAAACACCACCAGCAACCCGGGTGGATGGGACTTATTAACCTTGGAAGGCAACTCATCTAAGAGAAGGAAACTCTGAAATCAAAACCCGGAGATGGAGTCCCGAAAGGTGGATAACATTGATACAATGGAACATTCCGACAACTCCTGTGACGTCACTGGTGCCAAGCTGTATCATCCAATGATGTTCCCTTGGGTTATCCAGTGGCGTGGAGAGAGGCGATTTGCTGTTGTGAACCAGCTTGTAATCCTTGAAGAATAATCCTAGGCCATGTGGATTTCGTCCTCTGAAGCCCACTCCATCGTCACATTGTGACGGACGGATGCCAGCAAAAATATATATATGTATATATATATAATATAATAATGGGACTCGAGAAATGAGAACCGAAACAGGCCTTCAACAAGTCAACAGCCCCAACTTAATAAGCAATAACACGCTCTTTTGTGTTTTGGCTAACACCACTGCATGCTTCAATATCGATCCATGCATGGAGTCTAGAGGACATTCTCCTGACCATAAGCTATATGCAAGAGTCGAAATCTGGCGTTTATCTATCCATACATAGAATCTAGACGATATTCTCCTGCCTGTAAGCTATATCCAAGAGTCGAAATCTGACGTTTATATATCTATGCATGGAGTCTAAGAGGACATTCTCCTTCCCGTACGCTACATGCAAGAGCCGAAATCTGACGTTAAGAAGAGGAAAATACAACAACCTGCCACTATACCCCAAAAGGCAGTAATCGTATCTTGTATATCCAACCAACTGTCAAGAGATAGATGGTATATTTGCCCCCTTTGTACTAGTTTTATTCAATGAGATCCTCGCCAATGCCAGCTGACAGTTTGTGTCTAGTGTTTGCTTAGCCCACAGGGCATCGATAATCACAATGATAATCACACAGGATTATAGCCCCGATTAATTCAGCTCAGACATCTAACAAAAAAAACGTGCTGCTGCAGAGGATCTCAAACAGTAAATCCCGGATAGCCGCACAGTACAAAGTAATTCACATAAACGTGTTTCCAATAAAATTTGGAATCGTCATGGGGTTATGGTTTTGCATATTTTTTTAAAAATAAAAGTTATACATACTATTCAATGTTTTACAAAATGTGTGTGTGCAGTTTGTCGTGTGAAGGGGGGAGATGTGGGGGAGAGCCGGCCCTCCCCCCCCCCAAACCCTTATACTTACTTTAAAAGCAGACGTCTAAATCAAAGGTGTTGGTTTTTTTTGTTTTCTGTGTTTTTTTTATAAAGGTACTCCTCTGGATCTTTTTGAGATCCTCTTGTGCACTTGTCTAAATGGATTGTTTCATTCATTGATGTCTTTAAAAGACGGATACAAGTTTAAACATACTGATCTATAAATAGACACAAGTCAGGAAATACTATATCATCAACAATTGGAATTCCCATTGTCCTGTAACATTAGGCAACTTTCCATGGGACTTTTTTTTTTCAGTAATATGCACATATCTATATATAAATGTCAACATATTTTATGCTCCTAGAGCAGAATTCTAGAATAAAACATAGAATTCTTTCAAGCTGAAGGGTTTTACAGAGTGCCTGTCCCACGGATACGTGACAAAACACAGGAAGTATTGCCCACCAAACAATCGTTGTGAGATGACGAGAAGCAAATCTACAGTTACCAGCTTTCGAATATGCAACCGCGTGTGACCCCAAGTCATGGCACATTATCAAAAAGTTTTCTCTAAACATGAATCCCACC